>OY759261.1:27717850-27737850 GCA_963662155.1 Lamellibrachia columna | reverse complement strand
ATATTCACAAAATAAAACAATCATTAACATTCGTGGCCACACATACATTTTGTATTCAGTTGCTCTGTCAGATTCTGGCTTTCTACACATAAAGTATTAATGTTTTTCGCACGAAAAGTGTTATGTTAATTTGGGAAAATACGTTATTTCCTGTTACATTCCAAGTACATTTCATTATAGATTCATATATATACTGAAATAGTGCGTGCTGAATAAACATACCACAACTTAGACGCGAGTAAGACAATAATAATAACACCAACAACACCAACAACACCAACATCTACATCATGTTCTTTGTCTTAACTGAAAATGAAACTACTTTTCTGGAAGTTGTTATTGCTCTCCTCTTTTTCCCCTGTAGTGCGGGAAGAGGCTGGCACCGATGCCAGTAGTCGATTTTTATTTCCCATTCTTCTTCGTCACTAGTCCCGTTTCACTGCCGTCTTCATCACGTCCCCATCCCTCGCCCTCATTCTCCCCTCCCCTCCCCTCCCACTCCCGCCAAATCTCTCTTCACGCAGAACTCCCATTTCAGTCTCCACTCAGACTCCCACAAGTGCCTCCGCTCTCCTCGTCAGCCGTTCCCCTTCCATTCTGTCCACGTGACCAGCCCACTTTAGTCGGCTCCTCACAAGCTTATATGAAAATGTCGCATCTATAATTCTATAGTATATTGTCTATGTGTGTCTGTGTTGCAGGGGAAAGGCTCAATGCACACATACTGGTTGCTCGGTAGACTGACGCCGGACGCGGTGTGGGACTGCGAGGAGTTTCCTACCCTGTGTCATGGTGGACATTGAATACGTTCTCCTCCTACCTGACGACCCGGTGAAACAATCGCCTCAAGTGCCACGCTCGACACGTGACATCGCAATACTGCACCACGTTTTGTCCACTACATGGCCTTGTACTTTATTGTTGCCGTGTGTATCCTGTTGCCGGGCTGCTATTGCTATCACAGGCCTGCGCGAATTTAGCATCACGTGTCCAAGCAATGGTGACATTATCAGTTAGCACTGCAATCACTCAGCTGTGCACCTGGCAAGATACAGTGATGAATGTATGGGAACGAATATTCTTCGTGCAGAAATTGCAGCGTGCTGAATGCTTTCCGGAGGAGTCGAGTTGGTGTTAGAAGGAACAGGTCAACCATGGGATAAAGTGTAGAGGAACAGGTCTACCATGGGATGAAGTGTAGAGGAACAGGTCTACCATGGGATAAAGTGTAGAGGAACAGGTCTACCATGGGATAAAGTGTAGAGGAACAGGTCTACCATGGGATAAAGTGTAGAGGAACAGGTCTACCATGGGATAAAGTGTAGAGGAACAGGTCTACCATGGGATAAAGTGTAGAGGAACAGGTCTACCATGGGATAAAGTGTAGAGGAACAGGTCTACCATGGGATGAAGTGTAAAACGTTTTGATCAGTCTAAGAACTGGACCTTTCATAAACCAAAAAAAATGTGTGTCAGCAAATGTCTGTCTCAATCTGCTTATGTCTCAGTCGGTCACCAAATGACTACTGGACGGTTATCGACGGTTAGATTCGACGGGAGAGATTGTTATACATTTTATTTATTTATAAGTCGATATTTAGTTTGGTTGGTGTGACAAGGTCTAAGGAAACCGAACTGTTTGTGTCGTTTGGAATCGTATTTAGCTTAGGCTTAAAGCTATGTCTTATGAAAACCAACGCAGGATTGTAACAAGGATCGTGCTATCCGTGGATCTGCTTAACTATGATATATTAAAAAGAATAAGGGTCGTTTGTATGTAGTCAATGAAATACGGATCCTATAAAGGTAAACGGATCCACACTTAATGTGGAATTCCAAGTGAGGACGCTTATTAGTAGTTTGTTACTCGGGATTTGCTGTCCATACCTGTGAAGATGTAACATTATATTATGAACTTTAATATATAGCAAGTTATCAACACGCGCTTTACACAAAATGTGATTCTATCTTAATAGTTCTGTCATTTCCCGGTAAATTGTGTATAGGCGCTTGTTGTATGGAATATTCGTTGATAAAGTGGTAATATCTTTGCATATCGCATGCGGCGGTTTTCATACCAAGTATACGACAAGGCAATCCAAGAAAATTGCATTTTGGATACCAGTGCAAATTATATCATGGTCCATTCACTCCCAGACTTTCTTTTGAGTTTCTTCAGACACAAACAAACAAATCCAAACAATTATTTATTTATTTATTTATTATTATATATTATTATATATCTACAGTCGATTTATGATGGCAGTTGTTTTAATACAGTATATTTTTATTACTCGTTATGTGGTATCCATATAACAACTTATATGCAGGCCCGAAGCCAAAGTGTGGGCCGCCAATGGCTCATCCGACCCCAATGGGTCATCCGACCTCAATGGGTCATCCGACCCCAATGGCTCATCCGACCCCAATGGGTCATCCGACCCCAATGGCTCATCCGACCCCAATGGCTCATCCGACCCCAATGGCTCATCCGACCCCAATGGGTCATCCGACCCCAATGGCTCATCCGACCCCAATGGGGTCGCACATCCAATTTGGCATCTCTACAAAAAGGTTAAATTTTCAAACTTTTATTCTGCATTTGGACTGCTGGATACGGAACTGTATATGTGAACCAGCATACATTTTATAACTGGTGTAGATATGTAATTGTTGTTTGTATTGGAGATACGAAAGTCAAGTGGAAGATTTGGTGTAAGTACAACAGTAGTCGGGCAGACTAGTGCCATCAGCTACAGTAAGACGAATCCAACTTTCAATAAATTATTTATAAAACATTTGTGGTCGATTAAGTATTGCTGGCATTAATTAATGTATCGAGTAAAGTGGTACGTTTGTGTTTATTTTTTTTTTCCACAGCTGTACATCAATAGTGTGATTAATACATTTACGCGATTTTGTAATTTTTATTATTTTATTTGCATTTTACCTACACTATTTTATTCAGTTATGCATAATGTGTTTCATCAACATCTATATTGTTTATGTTTATATCTATATCGATGTTACCTAACACATGCAATTTGTTAGTATTAACCAATCAAGTAAAAAGCTTCGAGTTTTATTCAACGAAAATATAAAATTTATGTATTAACCTTTAACTTTAAATGTATGCATTTATGTGATTACTATCAGTAAGTGCAAAACACTGTTTTCTTTGTAATCAATTGTTATTGTGAAGGAATCCAATACTATATAAAGATATATTCTTGAAATGTACTTTACTTAACCTTGTACTACGATGTGATAATATATTATTGATTGACTGATTGATTTGATTGAAGTGATATTGTTGTTCGTAGGCAAAGTGTAAATTAAACATGTGGTACTGTCATTGCACTGTTTGTCTATTTTAATTGTATTTATCGTTGTTTGGTCTCACCCACGCGAAACCTGACTGGAATGTATATATGTATATTTAAACCTGGGAATTTATGAGCATATCTTTTCAATAGTATTATACCTACAGTTGAACCCTTTCTTGTGGTAAATGCTGCAATTTAATCCATGTATAGGTATAGCCTAAAACAATCAGCGCCATCTCGAACCATCGATTTACGACACTACACGAAAACAATGTAATTTAACCTTTGACCCCTACGTTGAATTTTGAAACATACTGTGAACATTCCTTCGTCTATCACAGGCATGTCATACTAACATTATTGCAGCAGAATTTGATTGATTTGTTCTGTTTTCTTCATAATATGAACTCTGATCGAAAAAAACAACCGACAAAAATTGGGAAAATTACATCCATATACGCCATTAAGCGAATCAGCTGCTAATCCACAACGAAACTGAACCACACTGAAAACTGATCCCAACTGAAACTGATCCACAATGAAAAGTGATCCCCAATGAAACGGATCCCAAATTAAGCTATTTTCGTTTTGTATGAGACACCGATGTTTCAAAATGGCGCCTAATTATGCAAGTGTGGCATATTTGTTATCTTGTATTACAGTAGTTGTCAGTTGTGTGCGATAAATATTTATTTCCGTATGTGTGTTGCCTCTGAAATATTTCAGCAACAGTGGCGGTGTTTGACTCTGTTTTAATAGCAATAAAAAAGCCAAAAACACTTTTTCCACAGCTCCAAAAGAATACCGTATGCTTCATTATGATGATTGTGTATTTGAAATTATGTGTACACCGTTTTCTCAAAGGAATATACAACGATGTTATATTGGTTAACATATACGTAATTAATTGGCGATTTCGTGTGATTAAAATATCCACATTCTTTGACTTTTTCAGATTTTTAAAGTACAACTAAATTAACCACATCATGTTTTTTTCAGAAAATGCATAGAACGGGAATTTGACAAACCACTTTATATGCCATCTGCGTAGGTGAAAATGTATCAGTCTATCTTTATTTGAAGTAGAGCGGTATTTACATATGTCGTAAAATTAGCGTGTTTTATTTCATCTAACAACATCGTTGTACACCTCTTTACGGAATGATTTCAAATAGATAGTAACGTTCTGCGTGTATAACATACATATATACTCTGTAATCAAATACAGCTACATAAATGTGTGAATATCTTGTGTTTGCTTACATCTATGAACAAATAGTTAGCGACGCATCTTACAAAAACACACTGTTGAACACAACAATTATTTGTTTTATTTGTGATGCCTTTGATTGATTAAATGATGTATATGCATGTTTTGTTGTGCATTTTCGAATGTATTTTTTATTTAGGGCTCCATTATTATTTGGACTTGATTTATTGAGTATTTAGTTATTACCGCTTTGTCACCCGTGCTTTGAAAGTTTAGCATCTCCCTTAATTACTAATGTGATAGCTGTTTCCCTTATTGTCATCATATCAGTAATATGATTAAGCATATTTACATATAATTATATTATCGATGTCACATTTGGATATCTGTTCATATCACATGTGCACATTATGCTGGTGTATAGCAGAAACGTATTTTAAATCTCCCCTAAATCCTCGCAACCCGCGTCCAACAAAAACAAAGGGTTAGGAAATCTCGAAATCAGCAAAAAAAAATTGTAAAGTTGTTAATATATAGATGAATATGTTATGGTGCTAATGAAAGGAAATCTAATCACCTGTCGAATTTGACAGCATTTGGATAGACGTAATTTACTAATTAAAAAACCCATAACCAAAGTACGATCCTTAACCGAGCCACTAAATCGTGACTATTCTGCCCCATGTACTGGCCGACTAACTGATTCAAACAGTCACATTTTGTTATAGTGCAATTCTAAATATTCAATAAGTCAAACACAGAAACGCACGCACGCACATTCGCGCTCAATCGCGCGCGGACAATCGCACCGTCCCATGGTTAGCTTTGGTTTGCTCTCTCGACTATGTTTTCGAATGATACCCTGTGGAACGGCCGCCTGAACGCTTAAGGGTGGTAGCGTAAGTTCTCAAAGTCCAACAATCGTATACCGTTACTTATTGGTGGGTGGTGGTTTGCTGGGACAAACGAATGATTTTTTATTGACAATAGGCGCGTTATCTTATGTCCCACACCACGTATGGGGGGGGGTTGGTGGTGTCCTAACCAATACTAAGCCATATACGGGTTTTGGAGTTCGATAACTTATGCGACGATCCCTATTACTAGCATGTAAATTCTTTAAACTTGCTTAGTCTGACCGAGGACCATTCGTTAAAGATTCGTAAGCCACAGAGTAGACTACCAGCACGACACAACTTCCTTAACCATCGTGTCATATAGGGATATCGATCGATGGAATAGTTTGCCAACGGCGCAACGGAAAAATTCTAAAAATGAAGCCAAAGGGGGCCGTGGCTGTACGCTCCCCTTGAGTGCGTCACTGTTTGACAAGTGTGGGAACGAAACGGAAATGAGTATTTAATAGGTGAAGCCTAATTGTAGAAGTATAAGTAAGTATTTGCACGCATGTTGTATATTTGCGAATATAAACAATTTCTCTGCTGGTCAACACAATGCCATTAATTTACCATATGTGCAGTGGGTGACGACACTTAGCAGTCAGCCAAATTTGGCGACATATGAAGGAATATATTAGAATAGCTCAGATTATTATGCACGTGTGTTCGCACCACCATCAGCTAGTCAACTTTTGTGGCCGAGATAGCCGAGGTAACGACAGGCTATATAAAATGACCAACTGATCGAAGGCTATTGTAATGCACAAATCTCACATACTATTATCAACTGTCGGATGATTCACCATGGCGTAGCACACAACCAACAATACAAATAATTTGCAACGTAGGGTCATTCTAGTGGATGGTCCGTAGGATTTAACTTCGTTTAGTTTACCTGAGGATCGTACACTCTGCTATAATATATAAAGGCACGGTTGATAGCGAAGAAGATTATTCAAGTAAATTCGTCCAATTACGAGAGAGCAGAATGTGTTATGTGTGATCTACATTCATTTATCGGGATGAAATGTGTACAGTGCATAAGCGTATTGATCATAGATAAGCAGAAACAGAAACATAACTGTGGTTCCTCAGGGAGAATATAAAACATGTCTTGAACAAAATACATTACAAATAAAGAGGTTCTACAAAGAGCATGGCAATAAAACAATTATTGAAAACGATAAGATAAAGACAGTTGCAATTTCTAGGACATATGCTATATTGAGAAACAATGAAATAAAAAAACATCATTGAACGAAGCACCAAAGGACAACACGTGGCTTGAAAGACGAGTCAATGACCACCAGCTGCGGACCACTGCAACTGACATAATTGCGTGGAGGACCCTGCTGACCGTCGTCACCAGACATTACACCTAAAGCAGAAGAAGTAGAATACACTTGTCTTGCTACAAAAGCGTATTCATTTTCATAATGTACCAAATTCCCTGCTAGTAGTGTACATATTTGAAAACACGATTGATTGATTGCCTTCTTGTTCACATGTGTCGTTTTATTACGTTTTGTTTTGAATCTTGTTAAATCATCTCAAATATACATGGGCAATTATAAAAATGCAGAACTGAGACTTGTTTATTTAACTTAACTAATTGTCTAAGGAAGAATACACAAGTGTGATAACATGAGCACACAACATATATGTTCATTCATACACATTTAGTCATATTTTTCTATCAATGTCCACGGTCAAACTGTTCTGTATTCTGCTGAACGAACGGTGACGATGTAGACTTGTCGAACTTCCTCGGGCTTTCAACGGCAGAAAGACGGACGGTCTTTATGGGCCAGACTAATGAGGTTTGACCGAGGCCATCCATAGTTCCATTTCAAATTCCATTAAAATGGCGTGATGAGGCACTATGGCGGCATGATTGGGGGGTTTAAATAAAACGGCTGGGGACAATATATATCTATCTAACAATATCATTTCGAGTGCCACACCCACTATTTGTCCATAGACCCTAAATCGCCGGACAACAATATTGTTTTCGATAAGAACGATTGTGATTGCTGGATAGTTTACTACGTTGACCACCTATTTCTCCCGGCAGTCCATGCGACAACGACATCATGTCGGTGTTTGATGGTCACTGTTATAGTTTGCAATGGAATAAAAAAGAGAACATCGTGTCTGAGTTTGGCTTCACACCAAAGAAAGGATCAATATGTCACATCGTTCTGCCTGCTTTGGGACAGTATTTTACGAGTTTACACAATACCTCACACAACGCTAACTACCATTTGGCTCAGACAGTTTCAGTTTCACGAGAGATCGTTGTTCCATTTCGTAGGCTTTCAACCTTAATGATCGGCTCTGTGTGAATGCGTATATCACGCTACGGTGTCAATGGTATGCAAATATATTTCGCAGAAAGAATTCGTTCAGTTGTCTGCGTGAATTGATGGAATGGCTATGTATATATTGATTATGCAAGCAATTTTATGCTATTATGAAAATGCTGATTGATACAGATTTTATAGACGTATGCTTAAAATACGAGTCTTGTATCAACTCAACACATATCCACATATCAAACAGCACACAGAGAACGCTATGTAATGGAAGTTATGTTAAGACTAGCAGCAATCAATCGCGAGGCTCAAATATAATAATACAATTACCTCAAAAAAAAGTATTTTCTTAAGTGCCATTCTCGAACTCTGCATATAGGAATTTGTCTAACTTTTTGATATGTGTAGAAAATGGTTACACTAAACGTCCTTTACACTAAAAGATCTTGAAACATTAACTTGTTCAAACTGCATCGCATTTTTTCTTGCCGGTTTACATTGCGGCAGTGATTTGCTTAGTATTTATAACATTTCTGGTGGCTAACATAACATCCGTACAAAACGTGGTACTATCGTGATATACCATCTTTTAATATATTTCGTATATACACGATACATTGCGAAGCATTAACATATCCTAGTTTTACTACATGTAGAGTACCGCTTTACTGCGATTAACGACATATCAATAAATATTCCGATTTCAGGGGGAAATATAAGTTTTTCACCGGATGATGTAGAAGTCTGACAAATACTCATTTTTATTTAATCTGTGACCGTAAATATACTATGACCAATATTAAATTGTGAATTTATTTTTGTGATGGAAAAATTAAGAGAATGTGTGCATTTTAGTTATACGAAGCCACACAAAATTCCAATTAATTAGCCAAATAACGTCGTTGTACATTCCTTTTAATGTGACCCAAAAACCAAAGCTGTTTGAAAGACACCACTGTGTATGATGCATCGACAAGACTTGGTTGGCTTCAATCTAGTCCGTTCGTATGAACTACACTTTGACCATTCAGTAGATTTCTATTGGTTTTCAACTATACCATTACGCAGAGGAAACTTTTGAACATATCAAAGAAACGCTACCACAAAACAACTAGAACAGTAACATGACATGCTTATGCTGTTGGAAATGTGACATAACAGTATTAATTAAGAAGCGCGTTAGGTTGTTCTTTGTTTTTTTTCTTTGAAGAGATGTATGTGGACATAACCTTTCATTAGTCAAGCATAGCGAACCATAATTCCTTCCGTCCAGTATCTTAACATCTGTCTGACAACGTTTCCGACGTATTCGGATAATTAGTCGTCGTCAAATAATTGACATGCGACGTCGCACTGGTATGAGATAGGAAGCACACCAGTACACACATGCGTGTGCACGCACGCACGCACGCACGCACGCACGCACGCACGCACGCACGCACGCACGCACGCACACACACACACACAGACACACACACACACACACACACACACACAAACACACACACACACACACACACACACACACACACACACACACACACACACACACACACACACACACACACACACACACACACACACACAAACAAACCTTAATTGTCGTATAGTTACAAATCCGCGTGAACGAATTCAATTAGCAGCGGATAACCACGATAATATATTTTATAACCCAAAAAACGGCAACGCACAAATGGTTCTCAATGCAAACGCTGCACCAAAGTAAATACGTTCGAAGTAAATTGGACAGAGCTGGGCGATTGACATTTCCATCATTACCTAACAATGGGCACCCTAAGTTGAAGACAATAGTTTAATATTTGTGTATCATAAGTATGTATGTTTATGAACATTTATAGCTGTTGCCAATAACTTATTATACTACAAATAATATGATAGTGGAGAATGGTAAGTTAGACACCAGATAACATATATCAATGCCAAACAATACAATACGTAAATAAATACTAAATCGCATGATACAAAAACAAGAAACAAATATATCACATTGTCTGGTTACAATACCCTTTTGTAAAACGATTCGCATGTTCTGTTTCGAAGTCATCCAACATTTTATTCCGGAAGACAATTGTTTTGTGAGCCTGGGAAAATGTCTGGAGATCTTGGGTTGCTCAGTCGTCAGAACTCCCCTCTCTTCTTCACTGGGGGAGCCCAAAGGAATGCAAAACAGTACATCTGGCACCAGCTCGGCCGCAGGCGCTGTCGGAAGGATGGCAATGTTGATATCAAACGATGTAACCATCCAAAGCATCTAAACGTGTACCGCTATGAGCAACTGTGCCGCTCAACATCCAACCATTTGTCGCAATTTATGACGACAAGCAACGCTGACGACGGCATCAACACATTGCAGCATCAAACAGCGATTGAGACGAGCCGAAGAAAACCAGGCAACGTCAGGTTTTCTTCTCCAATCTGCTGGGTTTGACTCGTACTCTGTGCTGTCTACAAGTGATCCGCCGTTGCTTTCATCTAAAAACCAACTCGTTTTGCGAAGCGGCTGGTCTCGTAGGACGAGATCATCGTCGCCTTATCGCAGGTAACGTTCTTTACACCTTTGAGGAATACAAGTAAATATCGGATAGCATAGACTAAATGTTATCTACGTTGACGTAAAAGTAAAATCACGGATTGCGTTTTATGATCAATGAAAGGGAAAACTAGTTTGGAGTAAATAAAAAACGACTACATAGGGCTGTACCCTTGTAGAGGAAAATGCCAAGGAAATTGGATAGCTTTTGTTCCGACAACAATACAAAATGATATGGGTTTTCTGCAACATTCTTGTGTAGGTGTCATCCGGTGCATCTTCTACAGTTTGCGACCACGAATCGCATCCATCGGTTCGACCGTCGTCTTGAACATCTTCAGTTTGGTGAGCGTGCAGATGGGCGTTCTCCAAACTTTGTCAAGGGCGTGAACTGCTGCCCGTGCTTTTTTACCCTGGATGTCATGTTGTGTGAGTTCGTGCAGGAATTGAGATACTTAAAATCCTCTATTTTTTCAATTTGACTCCCATCTGAGGAGTCTACACTATCATTCGCAGACGGGATAATATGCATGTGCTTCAATTTAGTTGGATTGAAGAATAGTTCAGAAGTTTTGGAAGCACTTTTGTAATTCATGAAGTAAACGTTCTGCTTCTTGTATCGTGTCAGCGACCATAGCGATTAGCTGAAAGACAGACCGCACTCCACATCACCAGTGAGTGTCCGCTACACAAATGTAACGGGGACCTGGTCACGCTGGACGGGCCAGCACGTGCTTCGGGACCTACAATGAGACACGTGATTTACCCCCCTTTGAATCATACGCAAGAAGAAGCTTTCCCTGTCAAGGACACCGATGCTGTAAGGTACAACATGCCTATGACTGTGTATATGCGTTATCGTGTGCGCGGCTTCTTCGGCACACGTGCGCGTGTGTATATGTATATGTATATGTATATATATATATATATATATATATATATATATATATATATATATATATATATATATATATATATATATATATATATATATATATATATATATATATATAATTATGTGTGTCTATCAAATCTAATGCTACTGTCACTTCTATATGACTCAACTATTTTGGAAACGAAAGGTGAAAACACAGTTCACAGCTTTGGTTCACCTTCGTCATCATCATTGGTCGGCCTGAGCTGGAACACTGACGAGCCGTTTCCAATAGAGTCGCTTGTTCATTAGGGATGGAAGACTTGCCACTTGCATAACATCTTCATATAAGCATAACGTGTTTGTACAGCAAAACACCTCGCGATGTAGCAATAGATTGGATTAATTCGTAACACTATACGCATTTATTAAATATGTTGAAAATGTTACGGCAGAATATTATAACGGGTTCGTTACTGCTTCTTTGTATTGATGAGCACTCACGCGAGTTCCCCGTTAAAAGTTCGTTTCATTAACCTAACATCGCGATTCAGAATTGCTTCCGTCCGTGACCTTAGCAATTGTCCGACAATCAAGCCGCCATGTTTGGTTGATTATTGTCGTCAAATGACGCACACGCTACGCTGCACTTCCGCGGTTTCGTGTCTTGATGAGAGACAACCATAGCATGCTGCCGCAGAATAAACTTGTGTTTGCGTTTTTGGGTACCATTTCCGAGTTCTTTGCTTTCTCTAGCGTGCGGTTACTGATTTGTTTGTCCTTACAGTGTTCTATCCATTGTTTCCAAAAACGCAACCAAGGATCCGGATTTCTTCAAGATCTTGATCAAATTTATTTTTGATTATCAAATGTCATATACAAAATTGTTGAGTGCCTGTGCGAGTTGTTACACCTTTTTTCAGGATGTTTATATACCATTTATATTGGGCTTGTTCAGTTATCACATACGACTGATTTCGGGAAACACATATCACGATTTCACATCCCGGAACCTGATAGTTAAAAATTCAAAACTTAGAAACATCCTCTTATGCTGATTATATAGTTTGGTTAGATGTAATCAAGACTGTGGAAATAACGAACTACTGAAAATTAAATAAAATAACAAATCGGAAAAGGACGATAACATTTGGCGTTATTTAAAATTTATACCATACTTAGTTACGTCAATGAAATATAACTGTAGAAACTTTAAATGAGCTACATTGTATGTCATTGAACACAATGGTTTCACGACAATGGCATTCATAACAAACATAAGAAACACCATTTACCAATGACAACTGGATTCAAGGCCACTGTCTGTGTCCAGACAACAGACAATCATCATTACCTAAGAATATATATTGTACCTCCACTACCTCCACCACCACCACCACCTCCACTACTTCCACCACCACCACCAACAACACCAACACCACCATCTCCACTACCTCCACCACCACAACCACCTCCACTACCTCAACCACCACCACCAACACCACCACCACCACCACCTCCACTACCTCCACCACCACAACCACCACCTCCACTACCTCCACCACCACATCCACTACCTCCACCACCACCTCCACTACCACCACCAACAACAACACCACCACCACCACTAATGAAACAACAACGTCTATAACTACAATCAACCAACAAACTATATGAAACAACAACCAAACGACAAGCAGTCAATTATCGAAAAACAACCGACCAACAAACGCACAACAGTAACACAAAACGAGCATCAACCGAAATACAACGACGACACCAGAAGCTGCAAATAAAACAATCACTAGGACAGCAACAAGACAAAAGCATATCGCATTCCCGGTGTCTCAGGTTATGAACCGTAAACGTTAATTCAAGTAACCTTTGAAACACTGCTAACATGTTTCTAAACAACTGTGGTACTTAACGAATGTTCTGTAAAAATATATATTCCTGCTAGAAATATGCGATTACTACAGAACCTCGAACGCTAAGTAATTATATATCCATGAAAAGTGTAATAATAATAGTAATAATAATAATATAGTTTTGTTATAGCTGTTTCAGCCCTTTGGTCTGTTCAAAACATTTCACAACACAGTTTTTCCCTGACATATGCCATCAAATTAATTGGCATACGTAGTTTTAAAAGGACTGTCTTCGGTGCTGTCTCAAAAAACGCAGTGGTGTTAGACTGTCTGACAGACTGAGAGAGAGTGTTCCATAGCACAGGTGCCGCTTTAGAGAGTTATGCTCTTCCACATGAACAGCCGTGCATGGTTATTCGGAATGATGATGCAAAGTGCCAGTTAACACCGTCGACGACTGAGCGAGCAATTTGATATTAACATAATTCTTGTTGACAAATCAACGCCGACGACGATATCGGAAAAAAACACCCGATAGAGATGCGCTGAAGAAAACCAGCCAGCAGCACGTTGTCTACTCCAGTATGCTCTCTCGATGCTCTCAGGCAGTCACATGCAGTTGATCCCATCGTTGGTACACTTGAGAACCACGTCTTTCATTTGGTGGACCGGCAGATCTTGAAGGACGGGACCAACGACGTATTCTGCGGTATGACAACAGTAAATACGAAGTGATTAAGAGTATACCAACTAGAATTTATTTTTAAATACTGAATGTTTTGAAGATGTTGTTAGAAATGTGTGTTTCAAACTTAAAGTGGGCAATAGAACCAGAAGGCACAAAGCAGCATTATTTAAGGAACAGTGTAGATTGGATATGAGAAACTATTCATTCTCACAGAGGACAACACATTAATGATGCAACTTATCTAAATATTGCTAGCAGTGTGAATGTGTTTAAAGATAGCGTTGATAGATATCTGATCAGGGTGAGCTACACATTAATGACACATATTTGGATTCTCGAAAAACCAATGGCTTCCTTGTCCACTTGCCTGGTGGAGTTCATCGCTTTTGGTGGCACTATATAGTTCAATCTTGTTACATATTTTGACTTATGAGGAACAAAAGTAGATTTGTCCACCTCCTCTTGTCACTAATTCATTGTTGCGTACCTCCGAGGGTAGCCTGATTACTGTAACATTACTCCCGGTAGGGGCTAATCCGTCGTCATCTGCTGATCTCAAAATTGAAGAGATATATCATTGTAAACAACCTTAAAACAAGTTTTAGTTCCCGCGAGCTGTGCCAAGATGACATCACTAGATGCGACGGGAAACCTTTGTTGAGGAAATGTATTCACCACGCTACGTGCTTGGGATAATCTTGCACCTACTTAATTGCTCGTTGTGTTTTTGTTTCCAAATATGGCATAACAATCTGGAATGACTTATCTCACTGTATATATATATATATATATACAGCACCCTCCATGTGAGTAGTGCGACATTTCAAGGAATTCAGCTGAAAACTAACAAAAATGTGCTAAAAATAGTCAATAATGGGTGTAAAACACGTGTATATCAGAAAATCATATTGAACATTTGTACATGATTACTGAGAGATCACTAAATGAATGAAACTTTGCATAAATGTTGTCCATAGCACTTTTCCACTGGCCTCTGTATCTCTGCAACTGGTAGTCCGAATGTAATTAAAGTTGACAGACAGGTGCTTTGCACAAACTCAAGAGGCGTACTATAGACATATGTTTAATTATTTGAACACATTTTAATTAAAAAAAAGCTCTCACAAAAATCCTGTTGACCTTTTTGTACAATTTATTTTTTTAGGAATCACGTTTTTAAAGAAAATTCTTTGGCGCGCCCTTCAGTACACTCTTTTTGTTTACTGTGATAAATTTCAAAGATTTCTGCTGAAAACTATAAAAAAAAAGTGCTCAAAATAGGCAACAATAAATGCTATGAAATTACCGCGCTATTTCCATGTAAACAAACGCTTAGGGATATCCGGATATGTACGGTGAACCCGCCCACGTGATACGATAGAGCCATTCAGGGACGGCATCACAAATTATTTAGGTCTGACAACAAAGGAAGTTGGCAGGCTCTGCGCATGCACAAACATCGGGTGATATAAGTGATCGCCGGAAGTGCGAGCCAGTCTGTTTACAGCGTTCGACGGCGAAGGTAAAACTTCGTTGGCGTTCGCTTTCATTCCATAATCTCAAACTAATCACTTGTCTGAGATGGTAGCACCATTCATGCGTTATAATATTAAAACGTTTGACACATTTATTATTTGTTTTGCCAATTTAAAAAAATTCAGTTAATGTGCATTTCCCTTCTCGAAAACAGCCCCTAGGGCTTTTTTGGTGATACCCTGTACTCTTTGATAGAAGCATTACAGCACCGTTTCGCAAACACAGAGAAATTCTACCAATCACAAGGACATTCAATAGCATAAAACAAGTTATTCATTTTTTTTGCTTAACAATGTTCATGGGTGCGTATATCTCTGAAGTGATCATTGTACGATATTTAGTTACGAAGACAACAAACTACAAACATACAGCCGCACACATGGAAAATATAAGATGGAACCTTTATTTATACCTCCTGTACAATGGTAATCTGTATAACACCACAGTGTGACTACATAACATCTCTTTTTCTTTCATAAAAAACAACCAACATTCATACAGATTACTAGCGCTACAGTGATCTTTGCACTAGTAACACATCAGCATAATAAACACAAGTGCAGTTCAATACGATGCTATCAATACAATTAATGTATGTCATATATCGAATGAATGCACTCGGTCACTATTTAGTCCATAAATCTGGCAGGCTTTTTGCACTCACGACCAGATCTTGTGATGTAAGGTAAGCTGTTCTGAACCGTCGGAGGCGACTCGACGCTTGGAGAGTTCGGTATTGACGTAGCGGGATCACGCGTCACATCAACTGTCACCGTCAACTCACGACTAGCTATATCCGTGACATCAGAACGTTGACTCAATAATTGGTTTGATACATTCTCCTCTCGACTCAGTCTGAGGTCAAGATTGTTAAGACGCACCTCAGTTCCATTGTTCTTACGTATGACGTAAGAATGAGGTTTGTCACTGAGGTCTACAATCGTGGCAGGCATTTCCAGCCTTCCTGTCATGGTACGCCTTGGCATTGGTAGCTCGACTTTCAAAGTATTCCTTGACTAGTTCCCGATTGTATCCCTTAGGAAACCGTTTGGCAACTGTTACGATTGCTAAATTGCTTCTCAGTTTGCGACCCTGTAGCAATATCGATGGTGACGACAGGCTGCTTGACACTGTCTAGCAGTCCTTGCTGGTAATCTGTTTTTTCCTGTGAACACTTTCGCAACATATTCTTTGCAGCCTGGACCATGCGTTCGGCTTGTCAATTGGACTTTGGATATGCACGACTCAACGTGGTGTGTTGCACTAACCAGTCACTCATGAAACGTCGATTCGTGGCTTCCAAACTGAGGCCCGTTGTCACTCACAAGGACTTCAGGCGTCCTGAAGTCTGCTAGTGGAACAACTGATAACCACGTCGAGTAATAGTCGACCGTGAGCAGATAAGTTATGCCATCTAACGCATACAAGACTGCCCCTACTTTCTGGAATGGATACTCTGGGACCGGCGTTGGAATCAGCAGTTCCGGTTCGCGTGACATCGGGCACAATTTCTTATGCTCCGGCCATCCCTGGCGAACATGCCATGCTACTAGCTGCAGTGTCTCATCTTGTGCTGTTAGTTCACATAGTTCTTTCCGACATGACTATGTGGTAGACTCTACGTACAGAGCGTTGACATCTTCACTGTCATTCGAATCATTGTCCTCGTCGTACAACGCCTCTAGACTGAGTGTGGCCGCTTACACTAACTCACGACCGGGACGATAGACAAGTTCATAGTCATATGGACCAATGCGCATTCGCCTGCGCTGTAGTCGTGGTGATATCTGTGGTATCGGTTTCTACTCCGAGTAGTGGCTCATGGTCGGTCTCTACCGCGACTCGTTGTCCATAGACGTACTGATGGAATCTCTTCAATCTGAACTGGATTGCCAGAAACTCTTTCTCTATCTGCGCATAACGCTGTTGTGTATCAGTCATCGAGCAGGATGCAAACTCGATGGGTTCTCCCTCTTGGAGCAATGCCGCCCCTATTCCGTGTTGTGACGCATCGACAGTCACAACCATAGGTTTGGTAGGATCGAACAATTTCAGTTCAATGTTAGCTCTTATCAGCTCCTTGATATCCAGCCAGGCTTGCTGGTGGTTTGGATCCCAGTTCCAAACAACATCTTTCTTTGTGAGGTCACGGAACGGAGCTGCCATGCTAGACAGCTTCAGACAATACTTGACTACATAATTTATCATGCCGCTGAATCGGCGCACATCTTCCTTGCTCTTCGGTACTGGCATGTTTACTATACCAGCAACTTTAGCTGGATTAGCGTTAACACCCTCACTTTAGGTGATGTGACCCAGATACTTCAGTTCCTGTGTCTTGATAACACACTTGTCTTTGTCGAGTCGCAAGTTTTCTCGACATCTCTGCGACACTGATCGAAGTCGATGTCATAGATGTAGGTTTCTACACCTTCGACATCGTGGAACAGTTCTACAATTGTTCGGTGAAATATTTCTGTTGCTGATTTGATATCGAAAGGTAGACGCAGAAATCTGTAACGCCCCGAAGGCGTAGCAAATGTCGTCAGGTAACTGCTGGCGTCGTCTAGAGGAATTTGTAGAAAACCCGATGTAGCGTCTAGCGTGCTGAAGTATTTCGATCCGTGTAATTTCGCTACAATTTCTCCTGGCGTTGGGATGGCGTGGTGCCCCCTTCTGATGGCTTTGTTAAATTCCGGCGGATCTAGACATATCCGCAGTGCGCCGATGGTTCCCATACAGTTACGATCGGAGTTACCCACTCAGTCGGCTCTGTGACCTTTGTGCTGATTTCCTCCTGTTCCATGTCACTCAGCGTTTTGTCGAACTGTTCCTGCAGACGATATGTCACTCTGCGAGCCGGGTGTATCACTGGTTCACACCCGGTCTCAGTTTGATACTGTGTGTTTGTTTCAGGCGTCCTAGTCCCTGAAACACATCACTGAAAGTCAGCGAGCGAAAATAGGGTTTCTTTGCAGTTCGAGAATTAAGGTAACATAGTGAATGATCAGAAAGAGTGAACTATTAATTATAAAAGGATTACTATTACACGTATATTATACAAAACCTGTTACATACATATACTAAGAAACCGTTAGTGTTAACATTTAGTCAGAGGCAGTATTTTTTGAGCTAACAATTCAGATTCCCGAACTCAAATTCAACGAGTAATAAAAGGGGTTTGTTTACAGTTCGTGAATTAAATTGATATATCAAACTATCCTTCACATCGTTGAATATATATGAGGTAAAATGATCAACTTACGTAGCTAAGGAAATATCTGATAAAGTCGTAAATGTTTTCGGTAAAAGGAACTAGCCGCAGGATTTTAGCGTACGTTGGGTTCAGCCTACTGTTACGTTTCCCATTGGCAACCATGTTAACGTTTTGCATGATTATAAGAAAACGGGACCGTCGACAATCATGAAACTTCTTACCTACCGTTGTCATCATCTCATTGACATGTTGTTCGAGTTTAGGCAAAGTCCCGTACTTCTAACTCATTTACCCGTCAATTGTTTTTACCAATTTCTGCATGAAATACTACGTACACGTGCCTTTTGGCGAAAAAATTGCCAAAAATCCTTACCCCTACTGAAATACTCTAAACATACACAGTTACACTGTCAACATGTTCAACCAGCAAACTTGCCAATGTGCCTGCTCAAATGTAGTTATGTCAGATTATACGATTTTTAAAAATTAAACTTATCTAAAATGACTGTGCCCTACAGCTTTTTCAGAGAAAGTGTCAATTTTTTTTATCAATTTGCGGCACAATGTATATTTAAAGCCACAATGGAACACTCCTGCTTGTCACGTCATTGTTATTTGTTTCACAGCGAAATAAAAAACAATGTCCTGCCCATAATGTTAGCTGAAACCAGTCACACAATTTAACTATACGTAAATGTTGACACTTGATAAATCATAGACCATATACACTAGGTTTCTTTAGCATTGCGAACAAATGAAATCTACTTACTGTCTCGTTAAATATACCAACTACTTATTTTCAAATTAATATTTATATAACTGCTTGATTTTTAACCAAATATGGCGCAACGTTGTAAGAAAAGTGGCAATGTGTCACATTTACCATGATTTTGAGTGATTTCCATTGTGTCAGACTTGTTAAATTTTATTGTCTATGTGACTGCTTTCGGACGTCTACTTGATAGGGTACATGGCGTACTGCTTGACTTGGATGCGCCTCCATAAAGGGTTACCACATGACCAGATACCCGTTGCGGCCACATTAGAAACTGTTGATCAACGCAATGCTTCCTGTGGCGGTGGCACAACTAACATAGAACTATTCTGTCCAAATGTGTTAAACAATATTACTAATGCACTGGGCCACATGATAAATATCACCAATGGCTGTCCTGGTGCAAAATAGCTACCTGCTCACTCACAAAATGGTGCCGTGCCCTTAATTTTGACAACATTTCCATTTTGGCGTCCGGTCTGTATCGTGCTATTCGTGATTGTTACTGGTGTCAGCCTTTTCCAAGCAAACTGTTCACTTTTCCTATGAACATATGCCTTCGGGAATGGCTATATCGTATGTAAACCACTTCGTGGTTAGGGTTAGCTACGGATAGGATTAGATAGAGATAGGGTTATTTACGGCTAAGCTTGCATATCTTCATCTCCTTGTGTCCGTACACTTACAATGAACTGTACACAACATAAAATGAGTATTGAGACGTGGTGAGTAGACATTTAT
>OY759261.1:27712850-27715350 GCA_963662155.1 Lamellibrachia columna | reverse complement strand
CATTTTTTTCTCACTTAAAAAATAATAGAACTAGAAGACATGAGGTAACATTAATAACAGATCAGTGTAGATTGGTTAGCAGAGGACAATCAATGAATGGAAAAAAATATGTACATATATTGTGGAACTGCCAGCAGCGTGATTATTTTTAAAAACAAAGTTGATATATATCTCAGGAGGGCGGATTACACATATATTATACATGCTGGCGTCCTTGACAATTTGCCATCTTGGCCTTTGCCTTGGATGGCAATCTTGTTAAATCTTCTCGTTAAACATATGTTAAAAAGGGCATGTTTTGATCATGTTTTTCTTATGCCACAGTGCAAAGGAGGATACTCTTGCTTTAGTTTTTAGAAACTATCAAGCACAGCGTTACACTACAATATTGCATAAAGCAAAACATGTGTGCTATTCCCGTGAAATAATTATGTGAGTGGAACATGTCAACTGACATTTAAATATGCATTGCGTGATGGTCTGCTAGGGTCTAAATAAATATTTGATAAATTTGAGTTTTTTTTAAATACTGTGTATTCCTTTTGAACCAGTGGATGTTGTCTGAGCCCCAGTGGATGTTGCCTGTTTAGATTTTCAAAAAACTTTCGATAAAGTGCCATATAAAAGATGGATATTTAAAGTCCATGGCATAGGCAATGATGTATTCAACTGGATAGAAAATGGCTTACAAACAGAAGACACATAGTAATAGTGCATGGTATGATTTCAAACTATTTGGATGATGACATATTTTGCAAAGTACTGAAATTTGCAGATGACACAAACGTATTGGGTGACTGCATATACATAGGACATGGAAACATGGACGACGCATATAAAATGGGTGATGGTATGCTAAGTAGAACCACAACAGAAAAGATTTAGGAGTAACATTTAGTGCTATCTGTACCCTTGTGCAAAGCGATAGTTAAGCCGCATTTGGAATATTGTATACAAGCATATTATACACAAAGCAGCATTAGTTAAGAAGCAGTGTATGTTGGACATGGGAAAGTATTCATTCTCACAGATTGATGATTGTGTTAATGCTAGTAGTGTGAATATGTTTAAATATGAAATTGACAAGCGTCTTATAAGGGCGGGTTATTCACAGATGGTGACATTGTTGGAATCACGGTAAGCCAATGGCTTTCTTGTCCACTTGCCATATGGAACTTGTAGTTTTGGAAGGCATATTGTATGTCAGACCGAAATCTTGCCGACGCTATTACATCCATCATTATGAATGTTTTGTTTGTTTGAATACATTTATTGAATTTAATTGCACTGTAGGTGGACATAGACTCGCCGCCATGTTTATCAGGTGGCGACTTGTCTGTATAGTTCTCGTCACTCTGGTGGCGAGAAGTGAAAACATAGAAGCTGGTGACGGTGACTTGGTATCTCTCCTCGGTTCTGGAGCATCGTTCCCCGACCGTCTGTACATGGAGTGGGGAGCAGCATTCAAGGCGTACCGAAACGAACAAAATGCAAAACTGAAGACAACGTACGAGTCTATTGGCAGTGGCGCGGGCAATGAAGTGTTCATTGATCGCATCCAGAAGACTCACTATGCGGGTTCTGACCTACTCCTCACTGATAAAAAATACGAGCAAGATACTGATCTTCAGATGTTTCCCACATGTGCGGGGTAAGTTCCTCTTTTTCACTGACCCGACGCCAGCCACAGGCATAGCAAAGGACGAGGCATATACATATATATATATATATATATATATATATATATATATATATATATATATATATATATATATATATATATATATATATATATATATATATATATATATATATATATTCCAGCCATATATATATAATATGTATATATATATTTATATATATATATATATTATATATATACGATGGACGGATGGATGGGAAATGGGAGCGGGACGGAGGGACGTACACAACCGGATGCAAACGTAGAAGAAATGGCTGAAGGATTGGATCTAAGAAGATGGAGAAAAGAATATAACCTCGGTCATATTCATTATACTAACCAATAATTTTGTGTTTAAATTGCTCGCACGTTGTATGTTTATCTATGTATTTTCCACAATAAAATAATTCGTCACATAAGGTTTTCATAAGGTATTCGGAGCGTCCTCTGCCTGTGTCTATATAACAATAGGCAGTGACGTTGTATATGCTGCTACAGTAACCTAGCTCTTCATTTTTGACAGCGCTGTCGCCATAATCGTGAACCTGCCTGGTATCAAATCCCTGAACCTCACCCGAGAGCTCCTCGTCGGCATCTACAACGGCACGTATACGTCATGGTCTGACCCCGATCTCAAGAGGGTGAACCCAAGAGTTGACCTACCGAAGGAACACATCCGAGTCGTGGTGAGGTCAGACACATCCGGGACAACGGAGATCTTCACGAGGGCGTTGAGCGCGTTTGACGCCAGGTGGCGCGAAAGGTTCGGTTGGTTCAGGTCAGTGTCTCAGTGGATGTCAATGAAGCCGGTCAAGGTTT
>OY759261.1:27682850-27707850 GCA_963662155.1 Lamellibrachia columna | reverse complement strand
CCTGGTGAGTCGTAGGCAATGTTACGGCGCTTATCGGTGACACAATCTTACTCGAATATAGCAGAATTAATGTTACAGTCTAACAATATTAAGCAATCAATCATTTTGTTTCGCACTTCTTGGTTTATAATAATTAAGCCTATATATTACTCCCTAGCTCGTTTGTGCAAATGTGTTATTTAGTTAGGTTAAATCATCGAACAAACAATTAAATCATTCTTGATCGGATCAGCTCAAAATTGGGCGAAAATGGCCAGGAGGGGTTCGGCTGTAAATATTCAAAGCATAAGACTATTCACATTTTCACACGTTACCTGATATAGCGTTCAAAGTCAATTATTTTACTGATATTAAAAAACACGTATTCTTTATTAAGCCAACTTCGCATATTAGGTCTACTTTAACCTTTCACGCATTACATATCTGAGCATTACATATCTGAACATCCACGAACCTGATTCGCGATGGGCTAAATGAGTTGATGGTTTTAAAACACTCTGGTGAAGGAAATTAATATCAACTTCCAGAACGACAACTACAAGTTGGACGACCACTTCAAGTTCTCGCTGTCGTCTGACGTCGCCGACGGTGTTAAGTACTTGCATCGCATGAACATCGTGCACGGCAGTCTGTCGACCACAACATGCTTCATCGACGTGCGCTGGAACGTCATGATCGCCGACTGGGAGTACACGCATATGACCAACTTGCAGCCGCCGCACAGCATCGCTCAGGTCTCCGTGAAAATGTTCATCAAATTGGGAGAATACTATAATGTAATATTATAGATTTTCTCTTAGTCGCAACCATAGTATTGTTTTAGAAATAGTTTTTTTAAGAACAACAACTGTGTTAGTGTGTTAGTAATACGACGTTTCGGCAGCTGGCATCTCACTCGAACTGAATTTTGGGACGATCTCATTCTTCTTCTGCTCGCCAGATGGTAGACAAATGACAAAGGCGAACACGACGATCATGATCGGAGTGCCGACTCAGCCACGTGTGGCACAGTCTGCTGGCCATGCGATCTGGCGAGCTGAAGAAGAACTAGAATTTATTTAACAAGATTTAACAAGATTTGCCATCCGAGCTAAAGGTCCAGATGGCAAGTGGACAAGGAAGACATTGGCTTATCGTCTACGTGTAACCCGCCCTCCTGAGATATGTGTCCAACTTGTTTTTAAACATGTTCACGCTGCTAGCGGTTATACAATCCGTAGATAATTTGTTCCATTTATTTACTCTCCTCTGTGAGAATGAGTACTTCCTGATATCCAATCTACACTGATCCTTTCCTAACTTTACCTCATGTCCTCTAGTTCTGCTATCTTTCTTGAGAGAGAAAAACAGTTCTATCAATATTTTCATACCCATTCAATGTGTTAAAAACAATAACTAAGGTCTCCCAGTTCTGGAATAATTTTAGTTGCTCTCCTCTGCGTTCAAGTATATCTATATCGTTCTTACGATATGGTCTCCACGTTTGTATACAGTATTGTAAATGAGGTCTAACTATTGTGTTTTGCAGAGATATAATTAGCTTTTTATTCTTGTAAGTTATGTTTCTCCTAATCAACCCAATAATTTGATTATCCTTTGAAGCTGCAATACCACACAGCTCTGAAACTTTCATATCAGCACTTATTGTAACTCCTAAGTCCTTTTCTTTTACAGTTGTACCCAGAACGGTATCTCACATTTCATAGTTTGCATCAAAGTTCCCATGTCCTGTATGTAGGCATTTACATTTCCCAAAATTGAACAACATCTTCCATTTCTCAGACCATTTCACTAATCTGTCTATATCGTTTTGTAAATGTTGTTTATAACCATCAGTGTTAACCTTTCTAAACACTTTTGTGTCATCTGCAAATTTTGGTACGTTACTTGTTATATTTTCGTCCAAGTCATTGATATATATTAAAAATAATAAAGGTCCTAATACTGATCCTTGTGGCACCCCACTCAAAACTGATTTCCAGTTTGAAACTTTCCCATCTACTACAACACGCTGTCTTCTGTCACTCAGCCACTGTTGTATCCAGTCAATTTAGCCACCCCTGATACCATGAGGTTCTAATTTAAGTAGTAATCTTTGATGTGGCACTTTGTCTAAAGCTTTCTGAAAATCTAAGTAGATAATATCTACTGGCGATCCCTTGTCAATCAACTTAGTGATTTCTTCAAAAAAAACATAACAGATTTGTTAAGCATGACCTCACTTTTAGGAATCTATGTTGAGATGAATTTAATAATTTATGCCTAACAAGGAAGTCCACCATATGGTCTTTAATTAATCTTTCTAATAATTTACAAATCACTAACGTTAAACTCACTGGTCTGTAATTGTGTGACTTATTTCTCGAGCCCTTTTTAAATAATGGTATGATGTTTGCTTCCTTCCATTCAAAAGGAACAACTCCCTATTTTAATGATAATTTGAAAACTCTTGCAAGTGGTATTCTGATTTGTTGTACTGTTTTCATTAGTAGTTTTGGAGGAATTCCATCCACTCCAGGTGATTTATTATCTTGAATTACCTTTATTTTCTTAGCAACCTTTTCTGGATTTACAATTAAAGGTCCTAAATAGACACATTTAGCCTTCTGAAATTTAGCTTCGGGAACTGGTAATGAACTAATATTCTCTCTGGTAAACACTGAACTGAAGTAACCATTTAGGTCTTCCGCCATTAAAAACCCCTGTGATATTATATTACCAGCACTGTCTTCTAGAGGTCCAACCTGGTATTGTACGTTTTGTTTTCTCCTGACATAAGCATACAAACTCTGTCATTTTGCTGTCTTTTTTATGTTACATGCTAGTTTTTGCTCATAGCCTCTTTTAGATTGTATAATTTCAGTTGTAGCTGCATTAAGTGCCTCTTTATAATTTGCATAATCTTCATCCTGTCTGTTACACCTATAAAAGCTCTACATAGTTTGCTTGAACACTATTTTTATAATAGCTTCTTTTGACAAGTGTTTCTTTCTAGACCGTTTTCCTTGTTTTTTCAGAGGAACAAATTTAACGATGATACTCTCAATTTCATATTTTAGAATATTCCAACAATCAATTGCGGTCTTATTCATCAGCATGTTATTCCATTCTAGCTTTGCTAAGTATTTTCTCATATCTTTATAGTTACCTTTGTGGAAGTTTCTCCTATACGTTTTTTTATTTTTACCTTCTGATTTTACATTGATGTCGAAATGTATTTGATTGTGGTCACTGGTACCCAATGGTTCATGTATTTTTACATTGTCCACTAATTCTTTTTGTGATGATAAAACTATATCTAATACATTATATCCCATGGTTGGTTCTAGCACTTGCTGAGTAAGGAAGCTATCCTGGATTAAAAATAGAAATTGTTGGTCCTCATCCCCTGTACTCTCTAGATACACCCCCTTATGATACATTTCCCTTTACTGACTTCCTTTGTAGCATTTTGTATTTTTGTGTTATCCTCTTCGTTTATGTTTGGAATTCGGTAAATTAATCCAATAGTTAATTTTCAATTTCCTGAAACTATTTTGCACCAAACAGCTTCATCGCAATCTGCTTCCCTTTCTAATTTGATTTTATAAGCCTAAATAGATTCTTTAACATATAAAATAACTCCCCCGCCCCTTCTTCCTATTCGATATATCCTAAACATTACGTATCCTGTCAATCCTAATTCAGCATCTGTTATGTCTGTGTTGGCCCATGGTTCGGTAATACCAATTATGTGAGGGTTAATACCTTCTACCATAATGTTTTCGTTTTTCTTATTTACTATGCTCCTAGCACACATCTATAACCTGCTTCATACATGTTTTTCGGTAATTTTTTATTGGTTTGTCTGTACTAGTGACCTCTTTTCCTGCTTGAGGCATCTCTAAGTATCCCCCCGAGCTTCTAGTTTAAACAATGTTTACTACTAAAAATATTTGTTATGCTACCCATGCCACTGTCTACTGCTGCTCTGAGTCAATCCGCAAATACTGCTGCCCCCTTTCCACTTAGATGAAGTCCATCCTCCATGTACTTATTAGCCCTTCCAACAAAACTTCCTCACAAATCCACAAATCCAACTTCCTTTTCCCTACATAGTTTCTGGACTAGCATGTTAACTGCCATCACCGGCAATTTTGATATATGTGAACCCTACTTCCTATTACTGGTAAAATCTCTGAGATTATTATATGTTCAACCCGCATCTGTTTTAATGCTCTGACCAACTTCCTGTATTTCCTAACTATGACAGTTGTACCCTCCCTCTCTGCGTTATTTGTCCCTACGTGTACTAAAACAGATTTACCCTTGCCAGAACCCACGATGTTTTCTACCCTTCTACCAGTTGCCTTCTTCTTTAATGAAGAATGCAACTGGTAGTTGCAGAAACGTCGAAGTAGTAAGTAAACCTAAAAGTTGTGATTAAAAGAAAATCTGTCTTTTATCTCAGGTGGTCGCCATCGACTACCTACAGGACGACCGAGACGAGAACGTCCGTAAGCAGTACGTCATGGCGCCGGAGCTGGTGAGACGGGCTCAATTCAGACCGACCAAGCCTTGCGACGTCTACAGCTTCAGGTTTGTTGTGGTCATCTGTGCATCTACTGTCACTGGTCATACTTACTTACTTACTTACTTACTTCGTCGCCCAAACTGGGCCCACACAACAATTCATATGTTCATCTCTGTCCTGGTAGTTCCAAGCTTCGCCATTTCTTCAGCGACTGACCTCCTCCAACTATTTTGTGGTCTTGCAAAAGTTGCAAGAGATCATCTTGCCAGATGATGTGTTGGTCTGTCCTCCTCATTACAAATCTTTGTTTGTGATCTTGTCTTGCCATTTAATGTTGAGTCAGACTTGTAATAAACAACTTAACAGTCACAGGACAAGCAAAAGCTAAACAATTTTCTTTTTTCTGTTGCCGCAAACAAGTTTTACGAGATTAAGTCTTTGGCGTCACTTAATTTCTTTTCATACTGGGGCTGTCGTAGCGATGCCATTTCCACAGAGAGTTTACGTCCACCTGGTCTGCGTTGTGCTGTGTGCAGCAGGGCAATTCGATTGGTGCATTCTTTATATTATCCAGCGAGTTTTCGTTCGACAGGCCTCGTCTTCTTTTGTCATCCAGGGTCCCTTGCAGGATCACTTTTGAGATTGTGTTATGCCGAGTGACGTGTGTTACAACTAGTAATGTAATAATCGACCGGTAATGTAATAATCGATCGGTAATGTAATACATCGACCAGTAATGTAATAATGATGATGATAATCGTTATGATGATGATAATGTTAATAATGATGATGTAGAAGGTGAAGATGCGGGTGATTATTACGATTATGATGATGAAGACAATTAAGGGGTCATCTTAGTAACCGACCATGATGATGATGATGATGTTAATAATGATGATGTAGAAGGTGAAGATGCGGGTGATTCTTACGATTATGTTGATGATGACAATTAAGGGGACATCTTAGTAAAGATGATACTACAGATGATGATTATGACGATGATGATGATGATAATGGTGACGCTGATGATGATAATGATGATGATGATAACGACGGTGATAAATGGTCATGATGATGAGGAGGAAGAAGAAGAAGATGAAGACAATTAAGCGGTCTTAGCTAACTTTATCGTCTCAAAACATTAAGGGATCATCTCCAACATTAAATTAAAGGTGTCTTCTCAAAAAAGTTAAGGGATCATATTAGCAAGTGTAACTAGTCATTACAAATGAACCAGGTGATTGTCTCAATAAATTAAGGGATCATTTCATAAAATAATGGGATCTTCCCAAGCGGTCACTTCATATAATTAAGGGAGATCTAAACATATATAACAAAACATAAACTTAAGGGGTCGCAAAACAAATTATGGGGTCACATCGAAAACATAAGGGGTTATCTCCAAAAAAATTAAACAGGTTTTTAAAATAAATTAAGGAATCATTTTGAAAAATGTAAGGGTCTTTTAACAAAATAACTAGCTCGTCATCTGAAAAAGTTAAGTGGGCTATCAAAACATTAAGGAGTCATCTAAAACATATAGTAAGAGGGCCATCTTTAAAAATCAACCACTTATTTTATGTTTTGAGGTGATAGCTTTTAATTTAAAGATAACCTTTAGTTTTGGGGATTACCCCGTAATTTCGTAAATTTTAAATGCACCCCTTTTATATTTTGCTTGATTATCCCTTAAAAGGAAACAAATGTGTGATGCACCTAAAATAATGAATATAAACTAACCTTTTTCAACTACAATCAACAATATCACGCCAGTGGTTTATTAGGAAAAGCTTGTTGAACAAACAGCGACCATATTTCATGGGCCGCACTATTGCTGTCGATAAACCTACGTAGCGAATTACTGCTTATTTCTACAAGTTTTCCACACTTCCGACAGATGACACTTGTTTTTGTTATGAATATTTACATTTTTGAAATGACCACTTAATTTTTTTGAGAAAACTCCTTTATTTTATGAGATGACCACTTAATGTTTTGAGATGATCCCTTAATGTGTCGAGACAACCAGCCAGTTCTTTTTAATCAATACGTCTATTTTTGAAAAGAACCATTACTTTATTTGAGTAAACCCCTTTTTATGAGATGACCCATTACTGTTTTAAGATGATATTTTAATTTATTGAGACGATCAGATTGTTGTTTTTAATGAACATTTACATTTAGTGTGAAATAACACCTTAACTTTTTTGAGAAGACCCTTTTTATGGGAATACCCATTAATGTTTTGAGATGATCCCTGAATGCGTTGAGACGGTCAGCCAGTTCTTTTTAATATACACTTCTATTTTTTTAAATTATTATTTAACTTTTTTGAGAATACCCCTTTATTTTATTCGATGACCCTTAACTATCTTAAGATGATCTTTGAATTTATTGAGACGATCAGCTAGTTTTTTTTATGAATATCTACGTTTTTAAATTATCTTTTAACTTTTTTAGAAGACCCCTTTATTGTATGAGGTGACCTTTTAATGTTTTAAGATGATCCCTTAGTTTATTGAGACGATCAGCTAGTTTATTATCAATGACCGCTTGCATGTTTTATGATCCCATAACTTTTTCGAGAAGCCCAATTATTTTGTATGATATGATCCCATATTTTTCAGACAATCAGCTACATCAGTTTTTAAATGACCCTTACACTTTTTGAAATCATCCTTTCCTTTTCTAGAAGACTAATTTATTTTATTACATGATCCATTAATGTTTTGAGATGATCCATTAAGTTATAGTGACGACCAGCTTATTTTTTTTTTATAAATCACCCCTTACATTTTTCGTTATGATATGAACCATAGTACACTCTGTAATTTGTTTTACAAAAAATCTAAAGTTAGCATTTTGATGACTCATTATATTTGTATTTTGATATGACCCTTTATTCTATGATATGATCTCTTAATTTGTTGAGATGATCAGCTAGTTGATTTTTTTAATGATCCCTTACATTTTTTTAATGTTCCCTTCACTTTTTGGAAGACCTCTTAATTTTACAACGTGACACCTTAATTTGTTTGAGACGATCTGCTAGTTATTTTGTTTAAGTGATACCTTACATTTGAGATGAACGTTTATTTTTTTAAAGGACCCCTTCCTTTTCGTCTTCCCTGCTACCCTGCCCGATTCGAACCCATCGTTTGCCCACATCAATTATTATTATTGCCGTATGCTATCTAAGAGGATATATAAACGGCAGTCCATATGTCCTCCCAGAAAACAAGCCGCTGAATCGTTCTGAGAATCGTATTTTAAGCATACTTTAGCAAACGTCGAGTGGGTGTCAGCATGGCTAGCCATGATAAGGGTGAACATGAGGATGTTGAGGAGGAGGAGGAGCAGTAGGACGATGAGGCTGATGAGGATGATATAGTTGTCTTCATCATCGTAATAATTATCATCCTCATAATCATCATCACTAAAATAAACCCTTAATTATCTTCATCTTTCTCCTCCTATTCATCATCATCATCATTACCATTTATCATAATCATCTTCGTCGTTTTTATTACATTACCGGTCTATATATTACATTACCGGTCGACTGGTACAACCAGTAATGTAATAATCGACCGGTAATGTAATAATCGACCGGTAATATAATAAATCGACCGGTAATGAAATACATCGACCGGTAATGTAATAATCGACCGGTAATGTAATAAATCGACCGGTAATGTAATAACTCGACCGGTAATGTAATAAAAACGATGAAGATTATTATGATGACGATGATGATGAAAATAATAAATGGTAATGATGATGATGATGAATAGGAGAAGAAAGATGAAGATAATTAAGGGTTTATCTAAGTGATGATGATTATTACGATGATAATTATTACGATGATGAAGACAACTACGTCAGCCTCATCAGCTTCATCGTCCTACTCCTCCACCTCCTCCTCAACATCCTCATGTTTACCCTTATCATAGCTAGCAGTGCTGTTTACAACCTTGGCGTCGTTCCCTTAAATAAATGTACATTTTTGACCAGTTCAAGGGGTGATTTCGGGGGCAATCCACCACCCCAAACCAGAATACATGTTACCAGGCAAACTAAAGAACTAGAAGTGCCACTATGCAGACAAACATTGTGAGGGATCCTTCAATTTGCGTGACGCGTTGCGCCATCTTACTCGAGTGAGATTGAACATCACATATCCTGCAGCTGTGGAATGAAGAGTATTGTGACAAGACGTATTTATATACCACGCTATTGACGGATGAAATAACGGTTTGCCTATATATCGCTTAATAAAGTGCAAATGAAAATATAATTCTTCTTAACAATTTAGCTGAACAATATAATGACAAATTAACAAGACACGTTGCTCCACCTTACTCACGTTCGAATGAAAATACCCCCCCCCCTCTCTCTCTCTCTCTCTCTCTCTCTCTTTCTCCATCGATGTCGTGAATATATGACCGGCACGGTTCGCAAGGGATTGATTTTGCTCACCTCCATATTTATATACTCAGGCGTTCCCGCGCTTCTGAGATCACGTGTTCCCATCCCCCGGTTAGTTTCGGTGTTTCCACGTGCTCCTGCGTTCCCACGTCTAAGCGCGGACGTCTGAGTACAACGGCAGCAAGCGCGGACGTCTTACTAGAACATAACCGCAAAACGGCGTGACGATTCTTCTCTTCTCCACCTGCGCGCTGCCAGTGTTCGGTTGCGTAACTCCGCAACATATCATAATTATTATGTTATTATTATGTAATCAAAGAACATAAATATAAGAAGGCAGTCTCATGTGTTTGCCCACGAATTATGCAAGATAAATATTTATACATTTAATCTAAATCAACAGCCCACACACGTACTGATTATATGTAGTAAATATCAATGGATTTTAGTTGCTATTAAAGGAGGTTGTCTTAACAGTTATGCGAGTAATTCAACATATAAAATTTAGGGGTACAATTAAAATTTAGGACATTAAGAGGTAATTCCCAAAACAAAAGGGTGTCTTTAAATTAAAAAGCGATCACCTAAAAATGTAAAATAAGAGGCTGTTTATTTTAGATGACCCTGTTATTACAATTTTTAGATGACTCCTTAATGTTTTGATGGCCCCTTAAGTTTTCTTTAGATATGACTCCTTACATTTTTATTTTGAGATAACCCATTAATTCTGAGATGACCCCTTAATTTTTCACATGATGAGTTAGTTACTTTGTTAAATGACCCTTACATTTTTTAAATGATTCCTTAATTTAAAATCCATTTAATTTATTTGGGATAACCCCTTACATTTTCGATGTGACCCCATACTTTTTTGATGATCCCTTTAGTTTGTGTTTTGCTATGAGTCATTACATATTTAAATTTCCCTTAATTATATGAAGTGACTACTTCATTTCATAACGATCAGCTAGACATGTTTTTAAATGATCCGTGCTTTTAATGATCCTTTACCTGGTTTGGGAAGACCCCATTATTTTACGAAATGATCCTTTAATTGATCGAGACGATCAGCTGGTTCATTTGTATTGACTAGTTATACTTTTTAATATGACCCCTGAACTTGTTTGACACTTATTTTTTTAGATGATCCCTTAATTTGTTGAGTCGATCAGCTAGTTAACTTGTTAGGTACTTCTTACATGTTTTGTGATGATCCTTTAACTTTTTTGGGAAGACCCATTCATTTTTTGAGATGACACCTTAATTTAATTAATTTTTTTTTCGAGACAACCACTTGATTTTATGAGATGATCCCAATATGTTTTGAGATGATCAGCTAGTTTTTTATTTAGTGACCCCTTAATGAGTCCTTTTAACTTATTTTTTATACAATCCCTTCATTTTAGTCTTATTTTAAAATACTTTGGGTGCCCATTAATCGTTTAGATGAACATCTTAGTTGACTGAAATTACCCTTAACTTTAATTTTTTAGATAACCACTTAATTGTTTCAACTGATCCGTTATTTTATTATTTTTGCGATTAAACTTAAGTTTCTAATATAATATTACATTGCATTTTGAGATATACCCTAACTTGTTTGATATCACTCCTTAATTTGATCAAATAATGATCAGGTATTAAGCATTTTTAATGATCCCTTAAATAATTGTTTGAGGTGATCCCTTAATTGACTGTAGATTACATCTTTCATTTCTTGAGGTGACCCTTTTTTAATGAACCCCCCCTTCTTCCTTACCACTCTGTCTGACTCGGTCCGATTGTTTTCCAACATGTAGTTACTGCTGTGCGTTACCTGGGAGGCTATATGAACGGCATTCCATATGTTCTCCCAGAAAACATGTGGCTCACTCGTTCTGAGATTCCTATGTTAAAGGGGAACTGAAGCAATTTTGTGTTATGCCGTATATTTAAATATATATTATCTAACTATGCATTAATGGTGACAGATACCTGCTAATTTATGAGATAAACTGAAAAACTGATTTTGTTCGAGACAAAAATCGACAAAATACATCACTGCGTATCGCCATCTTGTTGTCGAAACGAGTGGTTTGAGTCGCGTATATCTAATCAATGTAAATTTTCGATTTTTTGCGATTTATTTCGTAAATAGACATTCTGGAGCGAAAAAAAAGATATGGGTCTCTGTTATATATACAAGTGTTTACACACGTCAACAAAATAGCGTTTTTGTTCGTTCCAAATAAAAAAAGTTAAAGAAATTACAGCAAAACACGCAAAAAATCTTGGAAAACGCCGCACTTCTCGAACACACGAGACGCTAACCAACGAGAATATGCGATAACGGAATACCGGACCTATTTTTTACTTGTTGACAAGATGGATGCATCGCTTGTGACAGTTTTACCAGATCTGCTACTAGCGATTAGTGGTTTACTGAACTTCCGTAATAGTTGTCTATCTTTGGAGAAATGGAAACCACAGACAAAGAGTCTACTTCGACAGGCCACACGGAAACAACCGTTGACAGTCGTAAAGTGTCACCGAGTGTGCGAGTCACGCTCCAGACTCCAGGTCGGCTTCGCCTTGGCTTTGTTGACGTTGGATTCAGGAAAAATTACAACAGCGCTTTGACTGTCAGCGATTCCTTACTAGGTAATGTGATGTGGTGAACCTGTGGAAATTGCGTCCCGATGTCTGCGCACGTTTACGTTGAGTCATCATGCTGCGCCGAGGAAGCTACCATGCCTAGGGCTAGGCTATGGCTATGCAGCACCGTGTGCCCGACCGCGTTGGTGCTTGCATCACCGTACGAAGGCGAAGACGATGATTTTGTAATGATATGCACAAACAGAGCGGTGCTAGATGTTGGTCTGCTGTCATTGCATGATTTGCGTGCCGACTCATTGATTCGCCCTATAGCTAGCAGGTCAGTAATTCAATTGTTATCGAATCATTGTCATTTTAATAATCATATTTTTTCTGCATATTTCTTTTACCTAGCCCGAGGGCGAGGTCCGAACTACAATGGCAATGCAAGCAGGCTTTTCTCTTTATTTTGTATCTAATCTAATGAAGTGTACCGTGACTGTATTTTAATATTGTGTTTGATTTTGTGTTGAATAACATTGATGACAATAATTGTGTTGAATAACATTGATGACAATAATAACATGAGGGTTTCTTTAATTCATTATGTGAATATATATATATTCTTAAATGTTACCGTAATCGTGATTGTAATAATGATTGTAATCATGACTACATTAGTAATTGTGATTGCAATAATTACTGTAATCATGGTTACATTAATATTCGTACTTGTAATCACCCCTCTCTGTAGCACACCACAACACCTTGTTGTTTGGTGCAATGTAAACATTTAAATAACAATAATTAACTATTGGCAATATAAGTAATGTTCACAGTTTTGCAACTATTATGGTAATTATGGAATTAGTGCTATCAACTAACCCTGACAAATTATATTTCAGGCAAGACAAGTAATCCCATCCTGCGATGTGGGAAGGATCTGTGATGTCTATTCTGAACCGAATTGAATTGATGGAAAGTTTAGCTATGGAGATTGACCTGACACAGGTGAGTGTACTGATAGTCTGATATAGACAAATTGTGAGGCACCCAGAGTATGCAGCAGGTCGAAAAACAACCTGGAAAACTACAAAAATTCCCACTAAAATATTAATAACTGAATGATGTGAATGCCTTCTTATCCATATCCCACTTCTCTCAACAAAATGTTACCTGCAGCATCTTGCATGTAACTACAAACAATTTTATTTATATTGAGACCAACATAAAATATATCAACAGTTTATTCACATAAAAAAACAATTACCAAAGAAATAAGGCTAACTAGAACGACTGAAACCAAGACTAAACATTGACTAAAAACAGTGACTTCTACCACCGGGAAATACAACCTGGAACATGGATATCACAGTTACACACATCATTATTATGCCACAACATATCAAATATACTGGTAGTTTAGCTTAGGAAATAATTAATCTTTATAAAGCCAAGGCATTTTAACTGTTTCACCATCATCATCTGTACCAATGGCAATAGACTACTTGTTTTGATTGGACAGTAAATGTACACCAATCATGTGTAACAATATTACTTGTTCTGACTGACATTAAACGTACACCAATCATGCATACCAATACACTACTTGTTCCTACCAACAGTAAATGTACACCAATGATCTCATTCTGGAATCTGCACCATTTCACTACTTCTTCTGACAGTAAATGTACACCAGTCATGTGTATCCAATATACTACTTGTTCTGACTGAATCTACTACTTGTTCCTACCGACAGCAAATGTAAACCAAGCGTCTCATTCTCTACCAAATACACTACTTGTACTGACAGTAAATGTACACCAATCATATGTATCAATACACTACTTGTTCTGACTGATAGTACTTGCACACCAACCATTTGTTCCAATACACTACTGGCACTAAATATACACCAATACACAACTTATTCTGACTGGTGCAGAAAAGTGACATAAGTTTTTCTCACGAATGACAAACTTCTTCTCTTTCTCATAGGTGTCGGAGCTGCTTGAGTCACCCTCGGTTATGTCGCTGTTATCACATAGTGTGCATCATCTGCACCAATGTCTTTATTCTCAATGAATCTGATGGAAGCTTCACATAGGAGTAGTCATGATCAACGTTCATTGGTGCAATAATGTCATCCGTAACTACAGCAGCATTTGCGAAGTGTCGCACTTGAAATATCGTTACCGGATCGATTTGCATTTCAGCATCAGTTGTATGTGGTGCCACAGCAGTAGTAGCATTGATGGCACTAAAGGTGACATCCGTAATGTAAAGATTGACGGCATCACCCGTAGCGCTGGATGCTTCAAAACTAGTACCTGTACTTGTACGAACCAATGGTGAATCCTTCATCTGAAAAGATTACACATACAGTGACTTGAAATTTTTTACAAAATTCATCTTTTGCGTAATAAAAATGAATCACAATGTGAGAAACTTTCTCTTGTATATATTATTTTTAGAATATAAGAGTGCCAGTGTCATATAGAATGTATAAAGTAATCAACCACAGGGAAAAGCATTTTCCCTATGGAGCCATGTTAATTCAACTAATGGGTCTTTCACTGATCTCTTAAAGTTTTTAATGAATCTGTTTGGTCAGTTTGACGAATGCCACTGGTAACATAACCAAATGCATGTAACCAAAATTGTAGCATCCTAGCTCCAAAGTGCATTATATTATCTAATCAACATTGCACTGTTTTCAATGGGCCAGGGAGGTCAAAATTCTATAAGGGGTCCAAATTCCATAACAAAATATGGACCCATAGGTACACTTTCTATGGGGTTCCTTATTTTATATCTGACACTCGATTTAGATAACATAATGCATGAATATTGTTATTGGACCAAATGCAGATCTATGCTTGTGACATCTTTACCTTATAAATGCTGCACGCACACACACATACCTGCCCGCACGTATATATATATATATATATATATATATATATATATATATATATATATATATATATATATATATATATATATATATATATATATGTAAATATATATATATAATTATTATGTATTATACTGAAAGCATCTGCTAGATAGTATGGTGCATGAACAAAAGCCCCTCCCGACAAAAGCCCCACAGACATAAGCTTGTTTCAATTCAATTATACTGTTCATGACTGTTGCTGTAGTACACAGAGACAAGATATTGTCATGAATATACTTCAGGCATGTGGTCAATTCCATTCCGGAATTGGAACTGACCCTCAATTCCATTCCGGAATTGGAATTGACTTCAAAATTTTTTTTTATTGGAATTTTATTTTTTCCTAAATTGATTTTTTTGGAATTGGAATTGATTTTGTTGGAATTATTGACTTGATACTGTTAATATTTACCCTTATATTTACTTATATTACTTTCAAAATCATATTTCTCTGCTATTAGCATGTCACCCTGAATCTGGTAACAGCCAGGAAGTTGTCAACATTACAGCATAGACACATCCTACTCTGGTATTGAAACATTGTGACCAAGAACAATATAATCAAGCATTTGCATAAACAGAAATACTAAGTTACTGTAACAGACAGTAAAACCAAAATCAGACCATTCAGGCCTCATTTTCTTTCTCGGTGTACAAGGTTTATTTACAGAGATTGCCAATTAAGGGCACCTGCCTGCTCATTCCCTTTGTGTGAGAGAGGAAGCCTGCCCCACTTGAATGCAGCCCCTTGTTTATCCAAGCCTAATGTTCAGCCCACAAGTTTCCTATACTAAACATGTCACTGGTCACCTGTACAATGCTGTTACATGTGGCTGTAGGGTTTGCCCTTTGTAGTAATTAAAAATGTCCCCATGGAGAATACATGTTGGAGATTAGGATGTTGAAGACTCAAACTTTCCAGTAAATTTGATGAAATATCAATGATACCACAACTGATAGCGATATAAATCTGCCTCTTAGTATATTTGCTCCCCCCCTCCCCGGACATCTGCCCCTTTTTTCTATGATAGTTGACAAGTGAAAATCAGTTTGCAGTTTTATCATTATTACTACAATAACATAACATTCAATGACAAGTCGAAGTCACTTTAGCCTAATGCAATGGCCTATCCCCTGGAGTGTGTATGAGATGATCTTGTCACCAGTTGTCTTCCAGGTATCATTGATAGTCAGATCAGTGGTGGAAGATGGGTTCTTGGGGTGATGCTTCCACAACCAGTGGTTTGGAGTGCCCCTGGTATTAGCTGCCTTAGTTTTCAGGTCCTCACGGACCTTGGCAGCTTCTGTCTGTGCCGTGTCACCATCATGGTTGCAGGCAGTCTTGTTGATCACATTCTGGATCTGGAGATCAGATCAGTGACCACAGCACCCTTGCATGATCAGGATCGACGCTGGCTTCACTCCCATTGAAGAGTAATCTTGTTGGTCCCCCTTCTTGGTGTAGGAATGACACTCAAAACATAGCTTCTGACCTCCTCAGATGCTAGTAGTAATTTCCATGGTGAAGTTTTAAGTGAATTCTCATAACTCTGGCTTGTGCATCCAGTTTTATAGGAAAATGGAGTCACTCCAACTCTCCATGGTAAATGCAATTCAAAAGAAACCTTGTTGAGATGGCTTCTTTCAAATATCCTCAATTGTCCTAACATGTCCAGGTCCTAATCTCACTGGCTTCTTCCACAATTGCAATAAAGATAATCCTTTGATTACAGGATCATCTCCAACTACATAAAGTAATTTACTTGGCTGATCTGGCACAAAGAACATTAATTGCAATTAGGGTAATATATATCTTGAATTCATGTTCAGAAATTAAAAAAATAAGTTAAAAAAACATTTCTTAAAAAAAAACTTACAAATAATCCAGAAGCTACGGACAGGGGGCAAATGTCCAGATTTTGAATAACGCAAGGGGCTAATGTCTGGGGGGCAAGTGACAAAGGGGCAAATGTCCGGGAGGGGGGCAAATGACCTGGACCGGATATAAACAGGGGAAACTGTTCAAAACTCGGATTAATGACCCAACTGTCCAGGGTTGTCCAAAATGTCTGGTTTTGTTAGCAAAAATCCAGGAGAGGTGTCGCAGCAGAAAGTACATATGAAATGGCTGGATGCCATTTTAAAGTTTTTTTATGGCAAACCTGATATATATATATATATATATATATGTATATGTATGTGTGCATTTAACAAACAATAATTTTTTAACCATATCTAATTAAATATGATTGCGCACACGTGACAAATAAAACTGTGTTAAAACGAATTGGATTTGAATTTTTCTTTAGCCTAGGATTTTAACAGTTTGAATTGATTTTTTGCAAGGCGGAATTAGAACTGATTTTTTGGAATTGACAAAACAGAATTGACCCCATGCCTGATATACTTCCTTCATATGTATAGCTTGTACTAATACTCCCCCCACGATATTCATTACAATGTTATCAGTCGACTTAGAATAAAATGTAATTAATACATCTCTTTATGAACTTCCGGATATTCGGTTATTACATGTGGGGTTTAATCTGATCAATAAAGCAAATTAATTTTATATAATTTTGCCTTATTGTCAAGTCACAAGAATTCAGACAGAAATTGTAAAGTGTCATTATAGAAAGCAGACATGTAATCTGACAGTGTTCAACTGGGTAGATGACGATGCCTTAGTTAGTTTCCTTTCCAGCTAGACATTGCATGGGTGAAATGCATTTTACTTAAATATTTAAATAGTTTTAAAAAGTTTTTGTAACTGCATTTGCACTTAATCACAATGAAAGTATTTGTATATTTAAATATTTCCATAAAGAATTTGAAATGTAAACAGCAACAGTAGGCTTTTGTTGCACTATAGTCTATACTGTCTTTTGGTCGTGTTTTTCCCATGCATCTAACCCCCCCAGGCTTAGCCTTACGCTTGCCGCTTGCTCTCTAGGCATTTAGAACACAGGAGTATGAGACTTATTATGACTGTCAATAAATAATATCAAATTATTTTCTTGAATAATTTTGCCTAGTACATACGCCATGGCCCATGTTATAAGGTTGCAGTATATCCTGTAGCACTTACTGAGTTATTGTTATTGTTTTGAGTACGGCCACGTATTGACGGTACGTCTGATCACGTCGAAAATAAATCGGCGGATTGGAAAACACTCGTAATTATATCAAACTATTAACACTTACTCGCACTTTATTGTATTCATACATTTCGATTTACTGTGGGTCATATATATGCTGACGTTGAAGCACAGCTGTGCTTATTGAGGTGGAACTATATTGTAATCGTAGTGATAAGTCACAATGGTAACGGTAATCCAATTTACTAACCTGGTTTCGTCTCGTCGCTTCCTACGCATCGCTCTGCCCTCTGATATCTGACGTTTCCTTGTCGCAGAATAGTCTGTAGATGCATGGTCATATGCGGAAAAAAAGATCTAAGATGGAACGGTGTCTTTGACCAAGAATGACATCTTGATGCTCACCGTCTGTCCTTGCTCATCACATAGTCTTTTGTCTTGTAATCTGCATCGGAAAAGTGGTCACTCGCAGAGCCTGCGGCTGGCGGACACGGCAATTTCCGCATTTGCAACCACCTTTTCCGCTGCAAATTCTTCCTCGGAAGTCGATCAAAAGTTTTTTCCTTGCATTTGTAGTACTAGTTGATATATCCAGGAGCCATCCAGTGCACACCAGTTTTCTTTTTATTCGATTTTCCATGCGTTTCGGCCGTTTTTCCGAGAGGTTTTTACTGTGTGAACGCGGTGCCAGGAGCTCGTACTCAAACCACTCTGCCGCTGAGCCCCCCGCAGAGCAATATGGCGCCGCCCAGCGAAGATAATGGCAAAGTTAAAAAGGATATTAAAAAATTACTGTGGCGTTGCGCCCATCATATAAGGGTTATATATACTGCAAATGGTATGTTATTATGTTTGGGCTATGGTTGTTCGAGTGCTTCACCCCCCCTTTAATCGTACGTTTGTGAACGTCGAGTGGGTGTCAGCATAGCTAGCCATTATAAGGGTGAACATGAGGATGATGATGATGACGATGAGGAAGAGGAGCAGGATAATGAGGGGGAGGATGTGATTGTCTTCGTCCTCATAATTGTAATGTTCACCCTCGTTGTCATCATCTTCGTCATCATCATCATCATCATCACTAAGACCGCTTGATTGTCTTCATCTTCTTTTTCATCATCATCATAACCATTTATCACCCTCATCATCAACATCGTTATCATCATTACCATCATCATTATCATCATCATCATATTCTTTATCATCATCATCATCGTCATAATCATCATCATCATTATCATCGTCACTAACCTTAGTTATGAAGAACGCCTGAAAGAATGTGGTTTAACAACTCTAGAGACAAGGAGGTTAAGAGGAGATCAGATTGAAGTTTTTAAGATATTGAATGGGTATGAAAATATTGATAGAAATATGTTTTTCTCACTCAAGAAGGATAGCAGAACTAGAGGACATGAGGTAAAATTAGTAAAGGATCAATGTAGATTGGACATCAGGAAGCACTCGTTCTCACAGAGGACAATAAATGAATGGAACAAATTGTCTACAGATTGTGAATATGTTTAAAAACAAGGTTGACACATATCTCAGGAGGGCGGGTTATAAGTAGATGAACATTGTTGAACTCTCGATAAGCCAATGGCTTCCTTGTCCACTTGCCATCTGGGCGTTTGGCTTGGATGGCAAATCTTGTTAAATCTTGTTAAAGATGACCCTTTAATAGTCATTATCATCATAATCGTTTATCACCTTCATCATCATCTTCTACATCATCATTACTAACATCATCATCATCATCATAATGATTATCATCATCATTTTTATTACATTAACGGTCGATTTATTACATTACCGGTCGATAATTGCATTACTTGTTGTAACAGACGTGGCCAAACCAGGAGATGTTGCGTCGTTTCATCAATGACCACAAGGGTTCTTGCTTTCCAGCAAGGGAATCCACATGCTGTCTTGAATATTCGTTAGTTTTGTGCTCGGTATAAGACATGCAGAGGAGTTTTCTGAATCATTTCAATTCAAATGCTTGGATTCATCTCTCTGTTTCTGTTGTTAAGGTCCACTAGCCTTTAATCTAGGCGAGCAGAGGCATCAATTTGAAATACGTCTTACAAGTTAAACAGGCCGCGAAAACACAAATACATACAGCCCATAGTGCCCTTGTCCACATTTATAATGTAACTTTTTGCTTTTGAAAGTAAAACGTCTGATCGTTTTATCGCAACAACGTGTTACATAGTCTATGTGTTGTAACGAACGACAATATGACGGTTATCTGTTTGATATAACATGATTTTACGATACAACCATTCTGTGCACCTTCAATGCACAAACTGTTAATAGTCATCCGGTAGTAGATTCGTACATGCGTAGAACACAATAATCGTGTTACTACTTCAGCATTCTGCTCGTCGAGGTGTTCACCCGAGTCAACCCGTACATCGAGATGGAGACGCGACTGGATCCACATCAGGTGATAGAGAACATTGTCTACAGAGGGGCTCGTCCAGCACTATCGGCGGCCATCCCGCCGGTGTTACATGATCTCCTGCAGCAAGCCTGGGCAGCAGACCCGGACAAACGAACTACAATTCAAGTTGTTTCGGACTCCTTGGAGCGGGCGAAACCATCCAAGAAAAGCGTCCTCGACTGCATGATGGAGGCAATCGAAGGCTACATATGTAACCTAGAGGAGAAGGTCAACGAACGAACCATGGAATTGGAACTGGCCAAGGCGAACTCCGAGTCGCTGCTCTACAAGATTCTCCCTAAGCCGGTCGCAGAGAAACTGTCCCGCGGAGAGGAAGTGAAGCCCGAGAGTTTCGACAACGTCACGATTATGTTCACTGACATCGCAGGCTTCACTTTGCTCGCAGCTGAGTCTTCGCCCATGGACATCGTCAACATGCTCAACGAACTCTACACACTCTTCGATGAGGTAATCTTTTAACTCCAGTAAACCCATTCAGCGGCGCGTCCATCTGACAAACATTGGACTAATATTAAATTGTTAGCATGCCAGGACGAACAATCATGCTATTACTGCTATGGTGTTATATGTGTGCCAGATTATCCAGCATTTATTCATATCATATGTGTGTATCGACGGTGTACATGTTGTGGTAACTGTCTCAGGTGATTGAGAAGCATGGCGTGTACAAGGTGGAGACTATCGGAGATGCCTACATGGTGATCTCTGGTCTGCCCCTGCGCAACGGCACAAGACACGCGACCGAGATCGCCAACACGGCGCTCGATCTAAAGTCTTCAGCTGCCTCCTTCAAGATCCGGCACATACCCGGCGCGATGTTGAAGTTACGCTTTGGCGTTCACACTGGTACGGAACGGAGTTTATCTCATGTTAATTAGTGGTGGCCACAAATAAATGGGACGCGGATGATTAAAAAACTTGGTGAATGACGTCCAATCCGGTATACTACTCTGTTATTTTACCTTTCACCTGGGCCTTGTTCATCAACAACAGCTTGTGGCCCTCTGTTAGACATGCCCATCCATCTCTTTGGTTTCTATTGTCTAAGTGCTCCTGCATTATTCGTAATGTCATCGCACCATCGTCTCTTCGATCTGCTTCTTGCTGTTTTCCCTTCTCTGGGTTGACAGTCAGTTGTAAAAATAATGCATATGTTGTCTTGAATTATCGTTTTGTGGCCTGCCCATTTCCAACTTTGCTTTCACGATATATTTAATTCCACGATTAATTTCACCCGATGCTGTCGTACTCGAAATACGGTGGCATGCACAGTTTTCACACTCTCGTTCATAGGATCAGTAGTCGCCGGGGTGGTTGGACTGAAGATGCCTCGGTACTGTCTCTTTGGCGACACCGTCAATGTAGCCTCGCGCATGGAGTCGACGTCAGAAGCGATGATGATTCAGCTCTCAGAGACGACCTACGCTCATTTGATAGAGAACGGCGACTTCCGTATGACAGAAAGAGGCACCGTCGAAGTTAAGGTATGTGTGTATTATAGATATATGTACATGAAATAAATTCATGGCCTATGTGAAACCAATCTATATGATAAAAAGTTAGAAAAATGGTTCATTTTTATCAATGCATACACTACGTTTCTACCAAATTATATACTATGCATAGATATTCACAATATAAAACACCTATTAATATGTTTGACCATACATATACTTTGTATTAAATTGCTCTGTTGTAATGTCAGATGCCGGCTTCCTACACATACAGTATTATTATTTTACGTACGTAACTACTACTACTACTACTACTACTACTACTACTACTACTACTACTACTACTACTACTACTACTACTACTACTACTACTATTACAACTACTACTACTAATACTACTACTACTCCTACTACTACTATTACTACTACTACAACTACCACCACCACTACCACCACCACCATCACCACTATCACTACCAACTACACAACAACAACAACATGTTCGAAAATGTAGCTATTTTTCTGGAAATGTTGCAAGCAATTTTATAGACGTAAACATCATTGTCTATGTGTGTATGTGTTGCAGGGGAAAGGCTCTATGCACACATACTGGTTGCTCGGTAGACTGACGCCGGACACGGAGTCGGACTGCGAGGAGTTTCCTACCCTGTGTCATGGTGGACATTGAGTACGTTCTCCTCCTACCTGACGACCCGGTGAAACACTCGCCTCAAGCGCCACGCTCGACTCACCTGATGGCCTTTACATCGCAGTGTTGCAATACTGTTTGTCCACTCCGCTACATGTTCTTGTTGCCATGCGTATCGTGGTGACGGGCTACTATTGTCATGCGTATCGTGGTGACGGGCTACTATTGCCATGCGTATCGTGGTGACGGGCTACTATTGCCATGCGTATCGTGGTGACGGGCTACTATTGCCATGCGTATCGTGGTGACGGGCTACTATTGCCATGCGTATCGTGGTGACGGGCTACTATTGCCATGCGTATCGTGGTGACGGGCTACTATTGCCATGCGTATCGTGGTGACGGGCTACTATTGCCATGCGTATCGTGGTGACGGGCTACTATTGCCATCGCAGTTTTGCACGAATGTACGTATATGTTCACTTCCACAATATTGTAGATACTTAAGCTCAACATAAGAAAATATATGACAATAGAAAATGATTTGTTTGTGAAAGAGATTACGTGAACACCATGTTACACAATTCAGCAACGTGTTGATCACTCGATCAACACATTCTTGTGTTGATCACTTGTTGTTTGAGACAAGTCCTAACTATGTGCAAAGAAAGGTGTAGTCACGTTGAACGCATCTAGTTGTTAATATATGTCTTCGTTACGTTTGCCCATTATTGTGGAAGTGCACATACATGTGGGTCAACAACTGTATGTCTCAATCTGTTTATGTCTCAGTCCGTCAACAAATGACTTCGTTATCGAAGGTTACATTCGACGGGAGAGATTGTTATGCATTTTATTTATTTTTCAGAATGACATTTTCTAAAATCGATTTTTAATTTGGCCAATGTTGCAGTAATTGAACTGTTGATATAGTTTGGAATCGTGTTTGGCTTAGGTTTAAAAAGCTCAGTCTAACGACAAGCTACTAAATGTTGTAATAAGAATATTGGCATCCGGAGTGAGCGTGGATCTGTTTAACTATGACTTATTTAATAGAATAAGGGTCGTTTGTGGAGAATCAGTGGTAATACGGGCCCCTTTAAAGGTAACCGGATCTACACTTAATGTGGAATGACGTTTTGCCTAATCCATTCGAGCGCACTTATTAGTTGTTCGTTACTCGAGACTTACTGCCCATACCGGTGAAGATACAACATTATATTAGGAACTTATAGCAAGTTATCAACACATTATCTACACAAAGTGTGCTTCTATCTTAATCGTTCTGACATTTAGCGGCGATGTGTATATTGGTGCATGTAGACTATACATAATATTTGATAAAATGGTAGTATCTTTGTATGCCGCATGCAACGGTTTTCATACCAAGCATAAGAAGAGGGATATCCAGGAAAGTTGCATTTTGGATACCAGTACAAATTCTTTACTTCGTGGTCGATGCACTCCCAAACTTTCTTTTAAACACTCTAGTACAACCAATAATTAACTTATTTAGAGTTATATCAACTTATATGCAGGCCGGTAGCCAAAGTGGGGGCAGGCAATCTGTCATTCGACCCTCTGTACCCCAGTGGGGTCAAAAATAAAATGTTGCTCTCTACAAAAAGGCAACATTTTTGAAATTAGATTCTGCTTTTGGACTGCAGGTTACGGACTTGTATATGTGATCCAGCAAAACGTCATTTCTTAAAACTCTAATACAAATAAACTGTATATGTGATCCAGCATCCTTTTATAACTGGCGTAAATATATAAATGTTGTTTGTATTGGAGATACGAAAATCAAGTGGAAGATTTGGTGTAAGTAGTCGGGCTGACAAGTGCCATCAGCTACAGTAAGACGCCTCCTACGTTCAAAAATGAGTTTCATCAGGAAATCTGGAACAGCAAGTTCTTCCTCTGCTCGCCAGACAATATATATATATATATATATATATATATATATATATATATATATATATATATATATATATATATATATATATATATATATATATATATATATATATATATATATATATATATATTCGAAAATGTAAAATTATGTATTAACCTTCAGCTTTAAATGTATGAATTGATGTGATTACTATCAATGAGTACAAAACCCTGCAGTTTGTAATCAATTGTTATTGTAAAGGAATCCAACACTATATAACAATGTGTACTTGAAATGTGCTTTACTTATCGTTGTACTACGTTGTGATAATATATTCTTGCTTGCCTTGTTGATTGATTGATTTATTTAAACGATTGAAGTAATATTTATATTACTTAAATTGCGTGTTAAGCACGTGATACTACCATTGGACCAAGTTCGTTGACTGTTTGTGTATTTTTATCGTATTTGTCAGAAGTATGTAACGCGACCGTTATTTTGGTATAATCCAGGCGAAACCTGACTGGAATCTATGGATGTATATTTAAACGTGGGTATTTATGAGCGTACACCTAGTCGTTAGTATGAGTATTTGCAATTGTATTATAAGTACAGCTGAACCATATATGGTTGTAAATTTATTCACTGTAGAGATGTAACCTGTATCAAGCAATACCTAAGTGCCACCTTGAACCATCGATGTACGACACTACACGAACACAACGTCATTTAACCTTTAGATATGTAACCTAAATCAAGCAATACCTAAGTGCCACCTTGAACCATCGATGTACGACACTACACGAACACATTTAATCTTTGACTCCTACATTGAATTTTTAATTACTTACGACCTGTTGAAACATACCCGTGAATGTTTCCTCGTCCTTCACGGGCATGACTAAAACGATTGCAGCAGAATGTACGACACTACACGAACACATTTAATCTTTGACTCCTACATT
>OY759261.1:27660350-27680350 GCA_963662155.1 Lamellibrachia columna | reverse complement strand
GGCCACTGGGAAGTTTGACGTGATAGTCGCGAAGTCGCCCAATGCCGATGATGATGCCTTGTCTGTCCCATCTCTTCGAGATTGGGTTTTGTACTCTGACATGTGTACTCAACCGTAGCGGCGGTAAAGCATGAGAGTGTTCGTTGTAGCGCTGCTCAACGTGTGCGTGTGATTGGCTACAGCGTGCGTCATAATCATCAGCTGTCTGCTGCCATTCTTTCGCGAAGGATTTGCGATGTGCAGGCATTGATGATCGTAGTGGGTGTCCGAATAAGATCTGCGCTGGAGAAAGACCTCCGACACGAGGAGTGTTACGATACTCCAAGAGTCCTCGCTGAAAGTTTTCGTCATCCAAGTCGCCTCTCACGGTCGTTGTAGCAATAAGCTTTTTGACGGCTTTCACTGCGGATTCGGCGTGGCCGTTGGATTGCGCGAAATGAGGTGTAGACGGTGCGGCCACAACATCCCAGCGTTTCAGGAACTGCTGGAATTCACGCGACGCGAACTGTGGACCTCCGTCAGACCTGAAGCGTACTGGTATGCTGAGATCTACGAAGAGTCTTGCGCATGCGTGGATCGTGTGACGAGATGTTGTGGTTCCCTTGGGGAAATGAATGACTGCTGGCCATCCAGATAGGCGATCGACGTATACGAGGTAATCGCGGCCTTTGTAGTTGAAGAAGTCTGCAGATACGTCTTCAAATGCCCTCGATGGTGGAGATTCTGCTCTCATCGGTTCGCGTTGCTGGGAAGGCAGGCGCTCTTGACACTTGTCGCAACTGGAGACTGTTGTCGCAATGTCATTGCTGATTCCCGGCCAGTAGACGCTTTGTCGAGCGCGACGTTTCGTTCTGTCGACGCCTTGGTGTGAGTCATGAAGTCTCTCGAGTACTTCACGTCGTTCTGATTTAGGCACTATGATGCGTGGTCCATATAGGACTATGCCGTCATCGACTGACAACTCGTTTCGAATGTTCCAAAACGGTGCAATGCTGACGTGAGCACTACTTCTGGACGCCGGAAATCCTCTTTCCACGTTGTCGCTCAGTGATTTGTAGTTTTCATCAGTTGATGCGGTCGTCCGTAATCGCTCAATCATCGGGTCGCGTAGATGATCTTCTTGGTCGCCCTTTACTGCCAATCTCGATGAGTTTCTGGTGACAGCGCTGACGTGACGCTCCACCTCTTCTTCCGCCTCTTGGTCGTCTGGAGACGGGTCTGAGACCGGGGCACGTGACAGCGCATCGGGGATGCAGTGGTCTTTGCCCTTTGTCCATCTCGTTGTGAACGTGAAGAGTGATGTCTTCTCTTTGAGGCGTTGAAGGCGAACGTTATCTACGTCGTCTAGACGGTGGCGATCGAGTATAGTGACGAGTGGTTTGTGATCTACCACCAGCTCGAAATGTTCCATACCAAGTAGTTGAATGCGACACTTTTTCATCGCCCATGTAGCAGCTAGCAGCTCTAGCTCTACCATGGCGTAACGACTCTCGGTGTCTGTGAGGAATCGCGATCCGCACTGTACTAGTCGCCATTTCTCGTCATGTTTTTGCAACAGTGCGTAGCCCAGGCCTTTTCGTCGTGAAGCATCTGTGTGTAACGCGGTGGATTTCGTCGGGTCGAAATGTGCGAGTGTAGGAGCGGATGTCAACGCTTTCTTTGTCGCTATAAACGCTGCAGTATGCGTTTCTGTCCATCTGAAGTCGTTCCGAGATTTCAGTAGTTCGCGTAGTGGATCTGCTGTCATGCTGATATCCGTCGTGAAGTCACTAAGTTGGTTGACCAGACCCATGAATGACCGCAATTCGGTCAAGCAGTTGGGCGCCGGGAACTCTGCGATTGCTTTTAGTTTCTCCGGATCTGTGGTGACACCGTCTGCGTTAACTTTGTATCCCACATAGTTCAGCTCGTTTTCTGCGAACACGAACTTGTCTGCATTCAGGGTGATGCCGTGTTCTCTGCATCGTTGTAATAGTGTACGAACTCGTTCAACATGTCGTTCAAAGTTCTCATCGAAGACAATGATGTCATCCATGACTTTTTGAATATTGTTCAGACCGGCGATGGCGATGTCACCGCGTCTGCAATATTCGTCACCTGTCGAAGATAGTCCCATCGGGCTGCGTAGGAATTGATAGCGTCCCCATGGTGTCAGGAACGTCGTCAGTTCTTGGCATTCTGGAGATAGTGCGATCTGCCAGTAGCCGTGTTTCGCGTCGAGTGATGAGAAGTATTTCGACCCTGGCGTGATGTTCGAAACGGCTTCTTTCGGCGTCTTCATCGGATGAATAGGTCGTCGCACATGTTTGTTGAGTTGCGTAAGGTCTACGCATAGACGAACGCCGCCTCGTGATTTTGGCACTACTACGAGCGGATGGCACCATTTCGTAGGATGATCTCCTAAAGGTTTGATGATAGATTGTCTCGTCATGTTGTCAAGACTCGCTTTAACCTCTTCGCGCCATGCAACAGGAATAGTCCGTGTTGTCGAGATCGCGAAAGGTTCAGCGTTGTCTAGAAGATGAATCTTCATCGGTTCGCCCACCATCGTCTTCAATTCGTCAGTGTTGTCGAAAACATCTTGAAATTCTTCGATGAGTTGTTTGCGAGTTCGAGATGACTTGACAGCGCAAGTGGTGCCTCCTAGCGGACTGTTTATCGGCACAAGAGAGGGTTCCGCTGCGATTTCGTGTGTAATCGAACGGACTGGCAGTGGGTAGTTGTGTGGAACAAATTGTTCAATGATATTTTCAATTTCATATTTTAGAATGTTCCAACGTTAAACTGCTGTCTAATTCCTCAACATGTTATTCCAATCTAGCTTTCTTAAGTATTTTCTTTTATTATATCTTTATATTTACCTTTGTGGAAATTTCTCCTGTATTTATATTTATTTTTACAGTCTGATGTCAAAACGTGTTTGATTATGATCACTGTTACCCAACGTTTTGTTTATTTTCTCAATGTACACTAATTTATGTTGTGAATACAAAACTATATATAATATATTCGCTCAGCGTGTTGGTTCTCGCACGTGTTGAGTAATAGAGCTATCCTGTATTAAAAGTGTTCTCACCCCTGTACTATCTAGAGATTTCCATCGTATATGTCCGTGGATAACATCTACCATTAAGATTCATTCCCATTTACTCACTTCCTTTGTAGCGTTTTGTATTTTTGTATTATCTTCTTCGTTTACGCTTGAACTTTGGAACACTAAGCCAATAGTTATGGTGAACGTCATGTAACTATGTTGCACCAAACAGTTTCATCGCAATACGTTTCCCTTCCTAATTTTATGACGTAAGCTTGAATATATTCTTTAATAATAGTCCTAATTCAGATGAGATTGCATTATTTATTCAGATGAGATGGCATTATTTGGCATTGTTATGCAAGTGTTGTATTTGATATATTTGTTGTCATGTATTATTGTACTAGTCAGACCGCTAAATACTAAACGATGCCCTGGTAAAAAAATATTATGGGATATTCTGGGTATGCACTAGAGGTGGCGTCATCAAGTGATGTCCCTATGTTGGGGAGACACGTACTAGTTTTGGCCATTCGAAATGGAACAGTGTCTCACGGTTCGACCACACTTGGATGTGACATTAAAACAGGAATATAGTTATCATACGTGTGTTGTATAATTGTGAAAATAAACAATCTTTCAACCGTTCAAAACAGTGTCCCTAATTTGCCATATTTGCGGAATATGCACAACGCAAAAACTATCTAACGTGAGACAAATCAAGGAGTGTCTTAGAATTGCCCTGATTATCACGTCACCTGCGTGTGAATGCGCCATTATATGCCAATTAACTTATATAGCCAAGCTGCCCGGATAACGACATTGTACTTTGAAGATATAAAGGTTCCTCTTTTCAACAATTGAGAATCAGAATTCCCAGGTAAAAGCCAAAAGACACATTGGCAATATATAAAATAAACAACTGGTTGATTATCTTTTAGCCACCACCCTCCAATATTATTATGAGCTAGGGCTCTATTGGAAGATGGATTATAACGTTGTTTTTCTTATCTTAATAAACATATCAGTACTACTGTACCACACATAAATTGTTTACCTGACACAGCGTACATTTGTGTCAATTGAATAAAAGTTCAACACACATAGTCTATTGTTGTGGCATAGCTACCACGTAATACTACATCACAGCGTTATATCTAGTGAATGTGTTGCTTGGTCAAACAGTGAAGTCATCCGTTGTAATTTTGTAATGGTGATACGAATACCTCATTGGATGATTCACAATGTTGTAGCATACAACTAGCAATACAAGGTGTCTGAATTGGATATCCTACACTCAGGTATGATGTCAAAAGGCGCAGTTAGTTATGAACATATCATTACTCAGGTGGACTCTTGCAATTACCAGAGAGCAGACGTGATCTAGAAATAAAGAAAACATTGCAATAACAAAAGGTAAAGGTAAAGGTATGTTCTTATATAGCGCGGTATCCGGTCCATAGGACTGCTCAAAGCGCTTTACACTTCACCCCCTGGCAGACCTGTTCATTCCAAGGCCATCTCAACTTCTTTGGGAAGTATTCAGCCACGCTGCAATTGCTGCGCGAAGGCTATTCGTTCACATATCCACCACTGTCTGTATTGCCTGGTACTCATTTATACAGCTGAGTGAACTGTGGCAACGTGGGGTGATCAAACTTGCCAAAGGTTCGAAGCGACCGCAGTGGGATTTGAAACCGGGTTCTCTCGATTGAGAGTCCGGCCTTCTAACCGATATGCTATCGCGCCCACAAAGAAAATGTCCTAGAACATGTCTAGCATTCCGAAGAATAAATATGTATAAATGCAGACCAGGATAACAGTCCCCAAGTAGGACATGTGGTCTAGATTGATATATATATGGGTAGTGAAATATGGATAATCAATAAGGGTATGGATGATGGATTACCAACAGCAAAATTGTGTTTCCTCTGGAGAATACAAAACATTTCATGGACAAAGATTATTATTTGTTAAGAGTTTATACAAAGAGCAGGATAACAAAGACAATTATTGAATACAAAAAGGAGACGACCGTTGGCATTTTTAAAAGATATACAATCTGAAAGAAACAGTCTGATTGACAAAATACATGAAGGAAACATCGAAGGACACGAGGAAGAAACAGGCAAAGAATTAATTAATAATAATACTGGATAGACCAGCCAATGACACCCAACTGCTGGAACCTGTATATTACATAATTGCTTGGAAGGCCTTCATCGACAAAGGCACAAGACACGGCACATGAAGGAGAATACATGTGTCATATTACAAAATAACACATTCACTCTGAGAGTAAAACATGTACAGTAAACCATCCTGCCAATTTACTTACTAATTGTATGAATATTCAAACACATATTTAAAATATTGTTTCCCTGTTTACCTGTGTCATATTATTACTGTTTTGTTTTGAGTGTCATTACTGCTAAATTATGTCCAATATACATGAACAATAGCAATGCATAACCGATAATGACTTTTTATTCAGTAAGCTAAAATGTTAAAGAAGAATACACAAGTGAGAATACATGAGTACATAATATACATTTTGATTCATATGATGGATGTACATACATATTTGGTAATATTTTTTTTTCCACAGTCAACCTATTTTGTATTTTATTGAACAAAAGGTGACGATGTAGACTGGTCGGGTGTTCTAATGCAAAACATGCCACGTTTATTGAGAGAAGGACAGTCTTTGCTGGCCAGACTAAAGAGACTTGACCGAGACCATCCATATACCGGTGTATTCCCATGTAATCAGCTACGGTATTACTGCCGATCACACTATCACGATCAGCACTGTAGAGAGAACACCACTATTTGCTCAACGACCGGTTACACGCCTACAAATACATCATTTGCTTCCCCTGACAAAAACGCCAGGTAGAAGGGACCAACGGCTTTCACTCTCTTCTGAAAAAACACAGACAATGTTGGGGTGAATGAAGTTGCCCAAACTTCGAAACAGCGGAAGGTGGACTTGAATCCCGGTCTTCTCTCGCACTAACCGCTGTGCCACTGCCATGTTCTTTACTGGCGCGTATATGTATACATCCTAAATACGTGACAGTAGAGTTTAATCCGCATGGGTCAAAATACTGCAGAATTAGTACAAAACACATCATATGAAAACTATAAAAATTCCGTATCAGACCAAGTATTTGTCCATAGACCCCAGAATCGTTGTTTTCGAAAAGAACGTTCGTGGTTGTTTGATAGTTTATTACATTGACATCCTATTTATCTGGGAAGTCCGTGCGCAAGTGACGTCGTTTTGACCTTTGATGGTCACTGTGACAGCTTGCAATGAAATGGCAACGAGAACTCACTGATTTTGGCTTCACACCCGACGAAAATATCAATATATCGCATCGTTCTGCTTGCTTTGGGAAGTTTTTTACGAGTTTCTATAATACAATACAAAACAGTTTTCGTTCTCATATTTTAACGGTCCTTTTGAGACGTTACGCTAACTAAGATGACGTGGAGCTATTTGGCTAGCGGCAGTTTAAGTTTCACGAGAGATCAATGTATATTTTCGTAGGTTTTCAACCTTATTGATCGGCTCTAGCTGAATGGCATATGCCACTCAAATGTCTCAATGGTAGGATAATCAGACCTGGGGCCGCAGTACTCGGCATTTGTGTACTCGAGTACATTTTTTAAATATTCCTACTCGTAGAAATTATGTTCAAATACTTGTACTCGTCCTCGTGTTCAAAGTTCTCGCTTTACGAGTACACTACGAGTACATAATATGTGTACTTTTTCAATATGATATTGAGAAAAGTATTTTATTTCTTATTTTATCAAATCATTAACAACTACAACAATAATTTCAAAAAGTATGGTAGCAAATTGTATTACCTGTATATGAATCAAATTAACAAAACATTTTATGTATGTTTTCTAATATAGGATTTAAAACATTTTTATTATGTCAATTATATTGTAATAACAATGATATTAATTGTAATGTAATAGCCCCTGATCTGCATTAATTATTATTGTTGCATTTAGCGGTTTCATTTTTACTTGGTATTGATGAGTTTTCACAAATCCACATATGAATGCACTTAAGCCACAAAGGCTTCGCTTCAAGAGACATCATCTTTTGAATCTTTTCCCAGTCAGAAACTCCTAGTTCCATAGTTGTACTAGTTACCAGTCCAAGCCATAATCCTTGTGTTTGTTTATTTAAGCCAGGAAGTCCAGTAAGCCCATAATGAAAGGGTCATTGATCTGTTAGCCATAACATGCCTTTGTTGCTCTAACAAGTGACAGTGCTAAGTACTGCTAACTGAGTCTTCTTTGGTGATTCAAGTAGGACAGCCTGCACCAGTATTGTCTGGTGTAAATTTGTAGTGTGATTGAAGTACAAAGGGGATATTGAGCCCTGGACATTGGCAGGTGCAAGTCTACTCTTTCAGCAAACATTAGTTGTGGACTTATGGTCACTGCCAGCCACTACATGCCTAACTGTCTTCATTGATTCATATATCATATATATTTAACGGTTATATTTCTTTATTTCTTTTTTCTTGTTATGTTGTGCTATAAAATGTATTTTGAAAAGTATTTTCAATTTAAATACATTTTAACCCATATTTGAATGCATACCCTGAACATTTGTATTAGAATGCGAATCACACATTTGAATGAAATGAAACTCCCAGTTTGGTCCCAAACATCAATAGGTTTTTACAATTTTCCTCATAAAAAAGTCTGATCAACTGCTTTTGCATAGTCAACTCTTCCTAAATTTTATAAATTCATTCACAATGTTTATTTTAAAAATACATTATTATTACTATACAGAGTTACTATATATGTACTCTTACTCATACTCGTGGAAATATACCCGTACTCATACTCGTGGAAATATACCCGTACTCGTACTCGTACTCGTGGAAATATACCCGTACTCCTACTCGTACTCGTGGAAATATACCCGTACTCGTACTCGTACTCGTGGAAATATACCCGTACTCGTACTCGTGGAAATATACCCGTACTCGTACTCGTACTCGTGGAAATATACCCGTACTCGTACTCGTACTCGTGGAAATATACCCGTACTCGTACTCGTACTCGTGGAAATATACCCGTACTCGTACTCGTGGAAATATACCCGTACTCGTACTCGTACTCGTGGAAATATACCCGTACTCGTACTCGTACTCGTGGAAATATACCCGTACTCGTACTCGTACTCGTGGAAATATACCCGTACTCGTACTCGTACTCGTACTCAGCCATCACCAATGTACTCGTACTTTACTCAAGAAAATGCAATCGGCTCCAGGTTTGACGCTAAAACGTTTCGTAGGAAGAATTCGTTCAGTTGGTTGGTAGTAGTGTTCCTCCTCGTGAACTGATACAGATTTGCATAGACGTAGGCTTAACATACAAGTCTGGTATCATCTAAACACATATCCACATACCTATCACCATATTTTAATATTGTGTATATACATGACATCTTGCGATGCAATACAATATTATAAGTGTACTACACGTGCAGTGACCGCTTTATTGCAATTAACAAAATATCACTAAATATTTGAAGGTGAAATAAAAGTGTTTTCACCGGATGGTGTATCGGTCTGTCATATTCCCATTCCCATATACTACCAAGAAACTCCTATTAGTTAATCAAATAAAATCGTTGTACATTCCCTTTTATGTAACCCAAAACAGCAAAGCTGTTTGAAAGGTCCCACTGTGTTTATTGCGTCGACAAGATCCGCCTGGATTCAATCTAGTCCGTTCCTATTAACTACACGTTGGCAATTCAGCTGATTTATTATGGTTTTCATATACACCATTCCACAGAGGAAACTATCGAACATGTCAAAGAAACGCCACCATAGACGCAACTACGACATCAACATGATTATGCGTATATTGTTGGAAATGTGTGAGAATATAGTACACGTTAAGAAGCGCGTTAGGTTTTTCTTTTTTATTCTCTTCGATGAGATGTATTTGGACATAATTTCTCATTAGCCAAGCATATACACACATCAGGGGTTAAAGAGTTATTTGCAGTGAACTCAATAACTACAAAGAAGGACAATATAAAATACCTTTGACGCACTATCTTAGACATTATTTTGGTGAATAATTATTTATATCCAAAAACAGCAAATTAATAATAATTAACTTTCTCCATACATTTTGAAATTTCCAGGGGTCAATAACCTCTCCCACAATTTGCCAGCATCACTTGTTTAATTATGCACACCCGGATCACCAGAAATCCGTTATCAAGAGATTAAGATATTAATAGAGCGCCTTTTTGTTTTTAATCATTTAGTAGGTGAAGGACCCTAGATAGCTTTTGGATTCAGCGTACCAAAATAACCCTAACAACAGTTTTTGACATGCGTTATTGTGGGAACCTTTTTACATTTGGATTCCCGCACTCGTCGAAGTGTCTGGAGCCAGGCAATTGACATTTCCATAATATTCGTGTATCGAAAATACATGTATATTTGCATTGATAACTAAATGCTAAATATTTCTCGTGTACTGTTTTAAGGTCATCCAACATGTCTTTGACATATTTCTGTCCGTAAGATATTTATTTGCGCTACTCAAGTAATCTCGCTACTCGTAATCAATAAATATTTGGAGATTCTGAGTTGCCCAGTACTCAGGGCTACTTCTCCGCCTCACAAGTGGAGTACAAAGGAACACAGAACTCCACAAATTTGATATCAGCTCGGCTGCACATGCCGCAGGAAGGATGGCAAGGTTGACAGCAAACCGGCTTCAAGATGTAGCGCTGTGGTTATGAGCAACTGTGCCGCTCAGTGACTGACAATTGGTCATTATCATGATTTATTCCGACAAACCAACTTTGTCGATGACATCGGCATACTGCAGCGGCAGACGACGATTAAAACGCGTTGAAGAAAATCAAGCAGTGTTCTCCAATCTGCTAGGTTTGACTCATACTCTACCTACAAGTGGCCAATCATTGCTTTCATCTGAGAACCAACTCTTTCGCTTGGTGAAGTGGCAGGTCTCGTAGGACGATGCTTAAGACAACGTACCGCAGGTAGAGGTGTGCACACATTTGACTTATTTAATGTTAACGTAATAGTAAAACGATTGATTACGGTTAAAAGCCAAATTATGTTGGATTTGATCATATGCACTTATTAAAAAGTAGAGTTGACAATCTTGTTATTAATATGTGTTCGCATGGAAATTATAATAATAATGATGGTCACAACTGCCATTAGCAGCATGGTATTGATATTGATGTTCTCAAGAAACATGTAAATTGCATGAAGCATTGTAAAAAAGAACAAAATGGCATATTTGCTAACCATATTATACCTGTTACTGAAAAAAAAACTGTTTAAAGCATTGGCCTTGCTCTACAATGGCATGCTAATTCACGGTGTATCCCTAAATGAGTTACTAATAGGTAATATGGTACCACTTCAGAAAGAAAGAAGAAAGGCCCATCATAACTATATAACTATAGGGCGTTGAACTTAGGCAGCATCATTGGCAAGCTTTGTGATGCCATTATATTCAAACAACAAACTAGTGTTATTGACACGTCAGATTTACAATTTGGGTTTAAAGATGGCTTATCCACAAAAACATATGTACTTTTGTAATAAAAGAAACTATTTCATATTATGTAAATAATTGTAGTACTGTACACGTTTTATAACTTGATGTTTCTAAAGCATTCGATAGAGTAAATTATTGTATGTTGTTTAAAACATTAATTGATAAGGTATGTGCTGATTAGTGGTAAGACTTTTACTTCACATGTACACACATCAGAAATTACAAGTTAGATGGAATTATGTAATGTCAAACCAATTCAGTGTTAAGAGTGGGGTTCGCCAAGGAGGTGTTATGTCTCCACTTCTATTTGGAGGATACATGGATGGGTTGTTGGATGAACTAAAACACCTTGGTAATGGCTGTTATATCGGGCAACATTTCTACGCAGCTGCAGGATATGCAGATGACATTATATTACTATGTCCTAATAGTTCTGGGTTGCGAAAAATGACTGAGGTGTGTGAGAAATATGCCAAACTACATGACGTGTTGTTTAATGGATCAAAAAGCAAACTATTGGTGTACAACAAGAAGGATGCTGATCCGCATTTTGATATAAATTGTACGGATGTTTCTACATGAGAGAAAACTATACTTCTGGGAAATATACTTACCACAACCGATAAGTATAAATTGGTGCTTGATAGCATCAAGAAATTTAACTGCTGTGTAAATAATTGTTTCTCAGTTAGCAACTTTGTATTGGCAATTAAGCGATATCTCATTTGATATACATGTTTGTGCTAGCTGCCACGTTACCTTTTCATTGATTCATATTATTTTATGTTGGTACAATTATTAAATGACCTTTACCAACAATCACTCTTTGTGTGTTCCTGTAGCAAACGAACTCAGGGTTCTGCCATTAAACATCAGCATGTTGCTTTGGTCTATAGGTTTATAACGTTTACAGAAAAGTAGCCTTATCAGACAACATGGTTGTTAATTACGTAGCAAATACAATGAAATTTGTTAATAGGTCCCACCATGAACTGTTGTATATATGAGTGCTATTAAGCATAAATGTAAAGAAATGTGGAATATCAATGTCAATGCTACAAACTACGACAACGCAACAATTATTTGTGAATTGGTGGAAATGAAAGATTGTAACAATGACGCTGTCTTAAATAAGGAAGAATGTAATGCTATGATTTCATATCTCAGCACAAATATAATTTGTTTTCTAGCTGCTATTTTTAACTTATAAATTGTTTAATATGTACATGTTTGTGGAACTTGAGTCAGAATAAAAATGATAGTAATAATAATAATAATGAAGAAAAAACTAGTTTGGAATAAACAAAGCGGTTACATAGTGTTGTAGCCGTGTAGAGGAGCAGACCACCACATCTGGCAATGCACTTTTTCCGGTAAAACAAAGGAAAGATTAACGATTTGTCAAACGAGGCCATTATATAAATAAACGTACATAAGCACAAATGTGGGTGTGTATAAATGCATTGGATAAAGTCATCATAAGTCATGCTTAACACAATTATTGATTATGAGAACCGAATATAGATGATATGTGACAGGTGAACCGCACACGACAGTGTGATGACACGCAGCTCTTAGGACCACCGCTAATAACATAATGCCGCATATCGATTATTAATATAATTTTCTTCGTATATGTCACGCTTAGAAACATAGTTAATACATTGTTAAACACAATCCATTGTACGCAACAAGTATGGGGCAGCACATTTGGATTTACTTAGATAGGCCATAGTGATTTTTCTAATCAACATCACCAACTCTGTACGGTATTCCTGACGTTATTATTCTTAACACGTTTTTATCATGTAGCACGGCGGCCATATCATATGTATTCGACAAAATTAATTATAATAAATAATCCATGTGCATACTTAGTTCCATGCTAATTGTAATCAGTGAATAACATAGTTTATAAGTGGATGGTTTACTGCAATAAATGTATAATGTCGCCTTAGTTAAGTATTGTGGTGAAATTCCACAAAGAAGCCACACAACGGGTTTATGTTAATGACATCGCCATCTGATATCTCGGTACTAAAAAGGGAAGCAAAATAATTGGTAAATTGCATCTGTAGATCTCTTCTGCCTTGTACAGACCGTTTGATGAAAATTGTGGAACCGTTTGAACAAACTGTGATTTTTTGCTCGTAACTCGAGTAGTTTTCAGGCAAGATTTTAGTATAAATGTTATGTTTTCTTAATTTATCTAGATTGGTCTACTCCATGGACCCAATTAATGATCATCACACTTCCAAAAAAAGGCAACCTACAATTGTGTCAAAACTACCGGACAATCAGCCTAATCAGCCACCGTAATAAAGTCATGTTGAAGGTCGTCCTTAACAGACCCAAGCAACAAGCAGAGGACATCATCGCTGAAAAACAGGCCGGAGTTCGAACAGGACACAGTGCTACAGAGCAGATGTTCAATCTTAGAATCCTCTGTGAAATGTACTTGCAACACCAAGAAGTATGGACTTCAAGAAGGCATTTGACAGGGTATGACATGTAGCCTTATGGGCAACCATGAGGAAATACAACATTAGTGTCAACCTTGTTCGAGCCATAGAACATCTGTATGACTTGGCCACCAGCGCAGTCCTTATGAGTGGCACCCTGTTGAATGGTTTCGCACCACCATTGGAGTCCGCCATGGCTGCTTTCTATCACCCACTCTATTTAACATATGTTTAGAGAGGATTATGACTGACGCCCTTGAAGATCACGTAGGAACAGTCAGCATTGGAGGCAGGATAATAACAAAGTTACGCTTTGCAGATGAAATCGATGGTTTAGCAGGGGATGAACAGGAGCTAGCTGACCTAATGAGCCGCCTCGACAATACATCTGCGTCCTACGGAATGGAAATTAGTGCTGAGAAAACCAAGCTAATGACCAACAACACCAATGGCATCAACAAGAAGATCACAGTGAATGTACAAAGATTCAAACGGTCAGGGTTGGGTGCGCGTACTATTTAGTCATGTTTGTTTGGGACTAAGTGTGTGATGTGCTATCGAACGATCCTTTGCATCTCATACAAGGACCATGTAACCAACAAAGAGGTCCACAACAGAATCAAACAAGCCATCGGGCCCTATGAAGGTGAAATGGTGTAGGCACGTCTCACGAACATCCGGCATGACAAAGACCATCCTGCAAGGCACCGTTAGGGGAGCAAGAAGACGAGGAAGACAGGTGGAGAGGTGGGAGGACAACATCAAAGAGTGGACAGGCCTAGACGACAGGACGAAGTGGAGACAGCTGGTTTCAAGGTCATCGGCGGTGCCCAACGACACTACGGGATTGATGATGATGATGATATAAAATCTAGTTTGCTCGCACAGTTAAGTTATTAGCAAGTAATGAGAATGGAAAACTTTGTCAGTTTTTTAACATGCATCTCAGATAGTAATCAACTAGTAATTGTAGTAATCAATTAAATAGGCACAAAGTTATACAGGATTGATTCTTCAGTCAGATGTAAACCCTAAATATTTGGAATGCCTTGCCGGGGTACATTACATCTGCATGCGCCACTAAAAAAAAAACAAGAGAAGATAAAGATTGGAAAAATCATGAACTAATTATAATAAGCTTTGCAAGAACCCATTATCTGTAAATGTAATTGTAATTGTAAAGGGTGGCTTACACGAGCGATGTTTGCCCCAAAGTGTCAATTCTGTATAACGCTGTGCTTATTTAATTGATTACTACTATTACTAATTGATTACTATCTGGTATGCACGTTAAAAAACTTACATGGGTTTCCATCCTCCTTACCAGCTAACAACTTAACTGTACCAGCAAACTAGATTTTATACAGACAAGTGAAAAGTAATAGTGCGTGCGGAAAGGTATTACAATTATTAGACGAAAACATAACATTTATACTAAAATCTTTCCTGAAAAAACTACTCGAGTTACGAGCAAACAAATCCCAGTTTATTCATACGGTTCCACAATTTTCATCAAACCTCTTATACAAGAAAAGTAGACGACACTACTGATGCATATTACCAATTATTGTGCTTCCCTTTTTAGTAGTCAGATGTTAGATGGCGATGGCTTTAACCCGTTGTGTGGATTTCTTTGTGAAGCTAGGATACATAGGTTAAAAATAACAGCTAGAAAACAAATTATATTGTGCTGAGATATGAAATCATAGCATTACATTCTTCCTTATTTAAGACAGCGTCATTGTTACAATCATTTCCACCAATTCACGAATAATTTTGCATTGTCAAAGTATCATAGTATATAGCATTGACATTGATATTCCACATTTCTTTACATTTATGCTCAATAGCACTCATAGGCATATACACACATTTGACTTATGTTCATGGTGGGTCATGTTATACTTGGACATAATGTGTCTTACATTCTGCCCCGTAGTGGACCTATCAACAAATGTCATTGCATTTGCTATATAATTAACAACCATGTTGTCTGACAAGGCTACTGTTCTGTAAAACATTATAAACCTATAGACCAAAGCAACAACTGAAGGTATACATTCCGCAATTAATGGTATTTAATCTCTGTGCGAACCATGGTAGATTCCATGCCTTACATAAAGCATTACGTCACCGTATGCACATCTTGTTAACACTGTCATGCCAGAGTGACCATAATTGAGATCCGTACAATGCACAACAATATTGATGAAACTATTTGTTTTTGACGACAGTTTGAAGTGAGCCAAACTCAGACATCAATCTATTTGCACTACTGTTAAGTTTCTTGATACCATCAAACACCATTTCATACTTATTGGTTGTGCTAAGTACATTTCCCAGATGTATATTTTTCTCACATGTAGAAACATCCGTACCATTTATTTCAAAATGCGGAACAGCATTCTTCTTTTTGTACACCAATAGTTTGCTTTTTGACCCATTAATCAACACATCATGTAGTTTGGCATATTTCTCACACATCTCAATAATTTTTTGCAACCCAGAACTAGTAGGACAAAGTAATATAATGCCATCTGCATATCCTGCAGCTACGCAGAAATGTTGCCCAATATAACAGCCAATACCAAGATATTTTAATGCATAAAACAACCCTCCATGTATACTCTAAATAGAAGTGGAGACATAACACCTCCTTGGCGAACCCCACTAACTAATGGACACATACCCTTATCATTTAATTTTTGAAACAGCGTACAATAATTTACTATATCTAATGCTTTAGAAACATCAAGTAATAAAACATGTACAGTACTACCATTAATTACATAATATGATATAATTTATTTACCGTAAAATTACACATTGTTTTGGATAAGCCATCTTTAAGCCCAAATTGTAAATTTGACGTGTCAATAACACCAGTTTGTTGTTTGATTATAATGCCATCACAAAGCTTGCCAATTATGCTGCCTAAGGTCAACGCCCTATAGTTATATAGTTATGATGCGCCTTTCTTCTTTCTTTCTGAAGTGGTACCATATGACCTATCAGTAACTCATTTGGGGATACACAATTGATGAGCATGCCATTGTAGAGCAAGGCCAATGCTTTAAACTGTTTTTTCAGTACCACGTTTGATATGGTAACAAAATATACCATGTTCTTCTTTTTTACACATTTCTTGAGACATCAATATCAATACCATGCTGCTGATGGCAGTTGTGATCATTGCCATTATAATAATTTTCATGCAAACACATATTAATAACAAGGTGGTTCACTTTACTTTTTAATAAATGCATATGATCAAATCCAACATAATTTGGCTTTTAACCGTAATCAATCATTCTGCTATTACGTTGAAATGAAATAAGTTACAAAGAGGTAATATCACGTTTGAAATCGGGAAGGCGTATATGACGCAGGCGCCGAAAAAAACTATTTTTTACGCAATCAAGCGGGCAGAATTTGATGGTCATGTGATCACCGGACGGATTACCATATGTGTCACATAAGCACGGGTCATACACACTCGGTCGTGTAGTTAATGTGGTTTCGAACGATAATTACACCCAGGAGGTGACCTTTATTGTGTGTGGCATCTGTAACTAGTTGAGTCATGCTGTGGTCAGCGAGCGTTTCTGATCTGATATAATGTCAAGATGGAAATTCAAATCGCCGGTTATAACGATGGCATGGGGTTCCAGCATCACATCGTCTAAGTAAGCTGACCACTGGTCAAGGAAAACACAGTTAATGAAACCATTTCTCTTAGATGGTGGCGGGCGGTATACTACTCCCAATCTGAACGTAACGCCACGTGCCGTAACGTAGTAATCAGCATGCTCAACATGCTCAACATGCTCAACATGCTCAACATGCGTGAATTTATTGCGATTTGACACAGTTTCCACTTTCAAGCCGGAATTGTAAATGACAGCCACTCCACTACTGCGCTTCTGGGCAGGCCGTGACGCGGTGTGAAACTTGTAGCCGTCTGGAACCAGCTGCGCTATTACATGGTTGTCCACAAAAAGCTGAAATGTCAATATCGAGCGAACTAACGAGGTATGTCCACATTTACAGTCCGTGCAGGGAGTTCACTGATACGGCTGGATAACCATATTAGATTGTTCTTATTGACAATAGTCTGTGCACTGGGTCCGATAGCGTAATTTCTGGCTGTAGTCACCCTCACTGGAATTGCATTGTTGAAACGTCTGCAACCACCAGCGGTCCCTCTCCTCTGTGTTTCGGCGTTGCTAGACAAATATCCAGTTGCTTTAAAGTGTCGCAGACGGTCTTCCTTACACGCATAAGTGGTTTCGCAATACGCTGGCACAGTTGATGCAGTTGAAAACGTGTGTATGTTGTTGCCATGACAACTGTCGTGGCTCACTGAACACAATACAATACTACCGATAGCAATGTCTCATAAAATCACTCAAATCTACAAAATCGTAAACGTTCCCGTAGATGTGGCGTTTTGACAGTTCTACATACCTTCACAAAGCAGATATATATATATATATATATATATATATATATATATATATATATATATATATATATATATATATATATATATATATATATATATCGCATGCCTGCGTCTTATGTCATTGAATTTAATATCCCTACTTAATCTGACTGCCTGGTCTTAATGATATCAAAAACTGGTGTGGAGCCTGAGCTAGTTTCTGTACATATCAGTCATAACTGAAAACATGTATGAGTGAGAAAATGGCAATCCATTTATTTAATACAGTAATCATAGGCATGGAATGCCGAAGAGCCCCTACATAGGAGTGACAATCACAATTGGTTACAAGTGCCATAGTAGGGGCGTAATTACCAAGTTGATTAGCCATACACATACATGTACAAACAGAAAGGCTGGGGTACTCAATCCCCCCAGCAAAATAGTATACATGAAAAATTGGGCTAAACCCCTAACAATGGTAAACTAACAATGGTAACAAATCAAATGCGATTAAAGGTAACGCAACACCTAATGAGTAAGGGTGCTGTACATATATATATATATATATATATATATATATATATATATATATATATATATATATATATATATATATATATATATATACATATATAATGAATAAACCTACTGCTGATACATGACATAGTGGGCTAATCACACAAACATTTATAAACAAACCATAATGAATGTATATATATATATATATATATAAACCTAGACTATAATATAACTTCAAACTGAAAATGATGTAAATAATCGACGGACAGCATTACCTTGTGGCAGCATAAGCGCAGACATCTTGCAATTGTCTATGCCATTCTCCACTATTATATTATATGTAGTGTAATGAGCTAGTGGCAACAGTTATCAATGAACATAAAAATGTACTTTTGATTCACGAATATTATGGAAATGTCAATTGCCTGGCTCCGGACACTTAAACCAGTGCCGGAATCCAAATATAAAAAGGTTCCCACAATAAAGTATGTCAAAAAACCGTTTTTATGGTTATTTGGTTATACTGAATCCAAAAGGTGATGTTGGCAAGCTGTGGGGGGTCCTTCACCTCCTAAATGATTAAAAATAAAATGGCGCTGCTTTAATCTCTTAATCTCTTGATAACGGACTTCTGGTGATCTGGGTGTGCAGATTTCAAAAAGTGATGCTATCAAACTGTGGGAGAGGTTCTTGACCACTGGAAATGTCAAAATGTATGGAAAAAGTTAATTACTATTACATTGCTGGTGTTGGATATAAATAATTCTTCACCAAAATAATGTCTAAGATAGTGCGCCAAAATGATTCTACATTGTCCTTCTCTGTAGTTAGGGAGTTCAGTGCAGACAACTCTAACTCATTATATGTGTTTACGTCTACTCGCATAGACACAACGTAGGAGGGACTTATGGCATACGTGACTGTGTTTCTTGTACCGTGCACACTCTCGCGAAAGCCACACAAGTTCGATGTCGCATGTCAATCATTTGACGACGACTAATAATCAGAAACGTTTTCAGATGCCAAGATACTGGACGGAAGAAATTATGGTTCGCTATTCTTGGCTAATGAGAGGTTATGTCCACATACACCTCATCAAAGAGAAGCAAAAGCTCTTGAAAAACTCTTGAACTACGTTGCGAGAAGCATCCAGGGAAACATGTATATAACTTGTTACTGTAAGCTAATCGTGCATGAGTACGTCACGATTAACAGGCTGTTTAGCAAGACATACTGTTTGTTCAGTACGATATACGGGTTCATGCATCAATGCTCAACACAGCATGGTCTCAGCGTGTTGCCTATATAGACTTGACCATATTTAGCGGATTACTTTATGAACAGTGATTGACATCGATTGGCGCCAAAATCCAAATATATATATATATATATATATATATATATATATATATATATATATATATATATATATATATATATATATATATATATATATATATTTGTGTGTGTGTGTGTGTGTGTGTGTGTGTGTGTGTGTGTGTGTGTGTGTGTGTGTGTGTGTGTGTGTGTGTGTGTGTGTGTGTGTGTGTGTGTGTGTGTGTGTGTGTGTGTGTGTGTGTGTGTGTGTGTGTGTGTGTGTGTGTGTGTGTGTGTGCCTAGCTTATATAAGTCCTTCTTACGGTGTGGCCTCCACGACTGCGTGCACCATTCTAAATAAAATAAACTATTGTTTTATACAATGGCATAATTAACTGTTTTCATTGTGGTATTACTTATGCTATGACATTTTCACTTATTGTTTTGCCAACGTAATTTTTTTTTATAGTTGAATGTTATACAGCCCATTTAATTGTCCACCCATGTTCCCATGCACTATGTGTAGACATTTAAATTATCCTAAATTGAATAACGTCTTACATGTTTCAGACTATCAAACTAATTGTACTAGATCATATTGTAAGCTAGGTCT
>OY759261.1:27542850-27657850 GCA_963662155.1 Lamellibrachia columna | reverse complement strand
GTTCGCGTGTGAGCGTGTGAGCGTGCGTGCGTACGTGCGTTCACTACAAACACTACACATAACTGTACGCAATTGAAACTGAGATATGTGTTGAAAATAGGAATTCACCAAATGAAATAAAGATGTGCATAACCTGCACATCAAATATTCTGGTGTACCGTGGCTCATTTGCAAATAGTTTGTCAAAAGTATTTTCATTATTGTTATCGATAGGGTCTCAGTAAACAAAAACGATTGGGTGGAAATTTTACTTTTCGTTTTTACGGGGTTTCAAACACATCCACACAAGGTGTTTGTATTAACGCCCGAAATGACCGTATCGACAACACTTAATCTAAACGAAATCAGGAACCTTTCTTGAAATGACCAAGTATCTGTTTTTTCTGAATACGCCTTTTTCTGAATACGCCTACCTATGGGTATTCAAAACACCTAGTGGCATAGTTCTACGGTGGCGGACTGAAGAGCTAAGAGTTGGTAAAAACTGTTAGGTGTCATTATCATTTGATATTAACAAGGATATCTAACAGAGGATTATTCATTTCCAAGACCACCAGTTCAATGCGCACTAACATTGGTTGCAGAGCTGTGTCAATTCTATATTTCCAGCCTGTAAAGTTGCTTGTGCCTATTTTGACACAACAACACTTATTAAGACACACATTTTAACATTTTAACCCAACTAAATAGTGTTTGTTGATTTTGGTATGATGACGTCCACTGGCATGATCCCGGTCTCCTTTATCCATTTTGAATATCTCTATACAGGTATTGATTTCCTGACCAACCATTCTTCCAGTCCAACCTTCCCCCATTAGTGCCTTTTTTGTCCAAGCAAAGCAAACATTATGATAACATTGAAACCCATTAATTTTTTTTTTATTTGGACATCCGCTGCCATTAAGCCTACTATTGATGCCTGCTATTGATGCCATTGTAATAAGTGGAGAAATAGTGGTGGGGAGCTTGGGCTGACGCTAAGCGAGTGGCGCCACCCAGCGAACCAAGCAACACGAATACAGTGGATTTCGCTTAACGAAATCACGCATAACAAAATCAGCCATTTAGCAGAAAAAAACGGCTGAGACGGATTTAGTCCCTACATTCGCTCTGTTAAAATGTTAACGCTTACTACATTTCCTGCTTAGTGTAATCAGACACACGAAACAATTATTTCTTTAGATTTTCACAGAAAGCCGTAAGACATTTTAACCACAGACCAAGCAAAAACGATACATTGTACAGGTAAAAATGGTCAAACAATACTTAAATTGAAACATCATTGACTGTATCCGTTGCAACTATGAAAAACCCTCGCGACATTTGTCTAATTTACGAAATTTAACTAGTGTGCAGTAATTGAATATGGACTATATACGTATCAATTGCTTGATGCACAATCACACAATGTTGTTGTGTTGTTGCACAATCCATGTTGTTCTGAGTACATTTATGTCGATGATAAATAATGCATTCCTACACATTTCAGACTCAAAACTGATTTAATTAATGACCCAGATCAAATTTCGAATACATTTTGTAATTTCTTTACAAACGTTGGGCCAAGTTGTGCAAATGCTATCCCTATGCCCCAAACCCATTTTAACGCTTATCTTAACAAAAACCCAGGAAAAAGTATAAATAGTATGTTTTTGAACCATACTGATGCAATTGAAATTAGCCAAATAATAAAGTCCCTTCAACCTAAGAAAAGTTGTGTGTCTGACAAATTTAGTCTATGCTTTCTAAAACAAATTGGTGAAAAAGTATCTATACCAGCAGTTAATCTGAAAACAAGTCTTTAAGTGAGGAATTAAAAATTGCAAAAATTGTAACAAACCAAAAGCTAAAAATTTATTTTTTAGCTATATACCTATATATTTACTTCCTGCGATTTCAAAGACACCAGGCAGGGTTGTATGCAAAAGGACCTATGCCTTTTTAATCAACAACAATATGTTAAAGAAATTGCATATTTTGATTTGATTTTAGTTTTTTTCAGGGGCAAAGGAATCAACAACATTGTGTAGTTGTGTCATACATTTTTAAATATAATATTTATATCTAACTGATGTAAATAAGTCCAATCAATTTCTTGGAGAGCGGAAGTTATATGAAAGGTGGATACTTCAGAAAAAGATCTGTGTTTGAAAATTAGAGGTTTACTTAGTGTTTTGGGAGATTTCCGTTTACCAATTAAACAAAATATGGGCTGGTGGTCCGATATGCCACTATAAAGTACATCAGAATGGACCGTTGAGTTGGTAAGTCTTACATAAATATTATCAATAAGGGTTGCAGATACGTGTTGGCTTAATGATGGTTGGAACCATGTTAGCACCAAAGATATATATATCTAGCAAGTCAAGATTGCCCGACGTGTCTCGTACGAATCAAACTTGACCACAACGGCAGTGGTTTAAGGGTCTGTCGTCATTGAACAATCGGCGGTTGCCGGTGGCTCTTGTCGATCTGTTCACGTGATACCTTCAGACCTAATTTGGTGCTGCAAATGTTCAAAACCTGTCGATCTGTTCACGTGATATGTTCAGATCTAATTTGGTGCTGCAAATGTTCAACACAGCTTCACCAGTGTGTTTCTTTGTTTCAGGTACGCCATGCAACAATGTTCAACACAGCTTCACCAGTGTGTTTCTTTGTTTCAGGTACGCCATGCAACAATGTTCAACACAGCTTCACCAGTGTGTTTCTTTGTTTCAGGTACGCCATGCAACAAAAGACATTTCCTCCGACTATACTGCTCCTGGGCGTCGATTGCGTGACGCAGTGGACAGTTGTTGTTCTCCAGTTCAGACACTTGTTTCTGGATGGCGTAAATTTTGTTGCCCGTTTGTTCATGTTTCATATCACAGGATGAAGTTCTTGCTTGATACAATCTAACACTCCCGCCTGTATAGTGTGTTTCACCAGTTACAAAATGAAGCTATACAAGGACGCAAAATTTTTATTACAGGTTAAATTACTAGTACGATATTACATCGTTAGTGACAATATCTACCAAGTGGTTAAACGTTGCTGGTCTGTTCTGTAACATTTCGACCACATCAATAGACAAAATGATAGGACTACAAGAAAGGTCACCTGTCAATACCAAGTTTTCGGACGTCTATATGTAATTGCAAACTTTGTTTTGTGGAAGAATGACTAAATACTATGCAAATACATTTATATAATACGAATGTAAGGAAGCTAATGCACGAATCCTTCAAAGTTAAATTGAAGCAAATCTGACATTGCAAAATTACCATATTGCTCTTCTTGGCTTGCTTGACATAAACGTTTATGCCATGTGGGTAACGCCATAAAGAATGAGACAGTTCTCCTGGTACACTTGTAAAGTATCATATGAGGTATATTACCTCAAAATGGCTGCAGTGGAAGATTTGCATATTTTCGTTAGTTGTTAACCTTGGAATGAGAACTACCATCGGTCATTGATTTACGTTACAAAATTATGCTCAACAGATTACATGTCTCTAGCATTTTTAGACTTTAACTTGTTGAAATTTATAGATGCGTTCAATAAGCAAAAGAAAATTTACAGTAGTGGTGGGGTATTCTTTATCTGCGAAGATTGATTTGTTTATTTTATCTGAACAGTTTCCACGCATTTGTTTGTGTTTTCTCTCTCTTTCCGGGAATGTGGACTAACAGTATAGTTCCAGTGCAAGTCATATGAGGAAATGTGCAGCTATTTATGTATAAACAACTGAGATGCATTAATTAGAGTATTCATAAGAACCCACTTTATTGACATGCTGAAATGTATTCACAAGCGTTGCCCATTGAAAATGTGCAGCTATTTATGCATAAACAACTGAGATACATTAATTAGAGTATTCATAAGAACCTATTTTATTGACATGCTGAAATGTATTCACAAGCGTTGCCCATTGAAAATGAAACAAGTAGTCGTAATGTAAATTAGGTGTAAATAATATATAATGGGATAAAACGATATTGTTATCTCGTAATAAACAAGTGAGCCAATGACCGTGAACATGTGCAGGAAATGAAACGTGTTGATGTAATGCACGTGTTGAAAAAACACCCATAAATGATCTAGTATTTAGACCTTGTAAATCAAGGTGGTTATTGAGATATGAAAACATGTAAATGTCTTCTTGGATTTATAAGGTGGTTTCAAGGAAATCTGGAAATTCAGCACAACATGTATTTGTGCTTGCAGGAGGACGGAAGATGCACATAAAATTACCAGATTTGGATGACTGTTTTATAACAATACCCACTGCCTCAAAGATTCGATATTGACATGTATGAATAATGTCTACTTTATATGTTTCAGGTACAAGAAATGCGACTCCACCACCGGTACCTGAATGGCGGGGTTGATGATGACATCACCTGCAAAAAGGAGGATGATAGACTACCTAAATGGTGGGTTACAACTGGATTTTGTATACAATTTCCTGTGTGTACATACAACAAGACAAGACAGATGTGAAGCTGGAGTTTTCGAAAGCTAATTCGTAATTCTTCTTCAAGAGAATATCATTTATTGTTAAATAATGTAGGCAAAGATAATAAACAAATGACCAGCACGAAGAGAAAACATATTATACGCTCAGTGGTAATGAAGACTTAAAAAAAGAAAAACAATTCGAACATGATGTCGTTAAGGATAAGTGCAGCTGCCGGGAAAGGAGTCACAATTATGGGATCAAGACTAACTTATTTAATTAGAAATATTGACTAGGGCCGACATCGATTGTTAAATGATGCCTCTTAGGCCTGGTAGATGGAGCAGCTATCACTAGTATTAACATAGTCTAGTCATAGGTCTAGAATATAAATGCAGCGGACAGTTTAGCCCAAAACAACAACACACTAGTTTTAGTATTAATATATAGTCACTAACAGAGTCAGAAAAGAGTTATAACTGCACAATCGCATGCTGAATAATAAAAGTATTAAATAAGTAGAAGCAAATATATAAAGAGCATACAATTACAACACCTTTAATTAAAAATAAAAAACAGACGAGCTGTAAAACGTAAAAGCGTATAAAATACAGGACAACCAAATGTTCGAAATAAATAAACTCGGCAGCCTCGTTCTGATCAGAATAATTCAAGCCCTGTATGTTCCGAATGAAGAAACCTCCATAGTGAGCCCGTGTTGTTGATTCCTTCTCCAAGTTACGGAAGTAATAGTCCATAACGTAACTCAGAAAGTGACGATTGCGTTTGATTGAGGGATATCACCTTTGGGTGTTTTTTTCTTCGGAAAAAAACGATGTATGTCTTTTTCTAGACTTTTACCCACGAGGTCAGTTAATTGGTGATTAACGTGATATGAAAGTGCAAGGAAAGAATTCGGGGAAAATGTGCCAAGAAACGCTACGATGGGCACCAATTGAAAAACTTTACCGTGGACTCGTCATAATGTTGCATGTTTCTATGCTCAATTGGTTGCATTGAACGGTTATTAACGTATCGAGCACAATTACAGATGTCTTAGCAAGTTACAAAAAAAACAAATATAAATGAAAAGAAAGGTACGTTTTTATATAGTGCTGTATCCAATCCTTAGGACTGCCCTAAGCACTATACACTTCATCCCCTGATAAACCACTTAATTCCAACGCCATCTTCTCTGGGAACATCCAGCTCAGCTACGCTGCAAACAATGTGCGAAGAATATTCTTTGAAATATTCACTTCTGTCTTATTTATACAGCTGAGTGGCAACGTGGTGGGGCGAATCTAATTGCCAAAGCTTCGAAACGGCAGCAAGAGGATTCGAACCCGGGTTCCTCAATTGAGGGCCCGACGTTCTAATCACTACGCGACCGCGCCCCACACAAATGCGAAAGGTTATCGATATATCAAATAGCGTAGCGACATAACTATTTGCAAGATTAATTAAATGCATTATCGCCAATAAGTATTCTTATTAAAAAAAACATGTCGAGTATGCATTTTTATCAGGGTAAACAAAAAGGCCGTAACGTAAATTAGTATAACGTAAATCAGGTACATGCACAAACACAACCACTACACTGTTTGTAGGAAAGCAAAGGTGAATCCTGATGTTAGATTAATGAGGAGTTGCTTTTGGCATTATGATATATAGAACATATAGGGGGAATACAGAACAGATCGCGCACCTAATGTTCAACTGCGCATAAAAGTGAACCAACGATACGAAATCTAACTCCATGTGCATGACGCAAAAACAGTTATTAATGTTTATCTTAGAATTGGTTTTATCGAAGAAGGTAAATAATTATAATATTTACTATGTAAATTAAAACTCTTGGTATCGGGGATAGCATAATTGACTGGATAGAACAATGGCTGACTGACAGAAGACAGCGTCTTCTGCCTGTGCCCGCGTGTACTCTCTGGTTGTATGTATTAGCTCATGTTATCATGCTGTCTCTGCCTGTACCAGCGTGTACTCTCTGGTTGTGTGTACTGGCTCCTGTTATCATGCTGTCTCTGCCTGTACCAGCGTGTACTCTCTGGTTGTGTGTATTGGCTCCTGTTATCATGCTGTCTCTGCCTGTACCAGCGTGTACTCTCTGGTTGTGTGTACTGGCTCCTGTTATCATGCTGTCTCTGCCTGTACCAGCGTGTACTCTCTGGTTGTGTGTACTGGCTCCTGTTATCATGCCGTCTCTGCCTGTACCAGCGTGTACTCTCTGGTTGTGTGTATTGGCTCCTGTTATCATGATGTCTCTGCCTCTACCAGCGTGTACTCTCTGGTTGTGTGTATTGGCTCCTGTTATCATGCTGTCTCTGCCTGTACCAGCGTGTACTCTCTGGTTGTGTGTACTGGCTCCTGTTATCATGCTGTCTCTGCCTGTACCAGCGTGTACTCTCTGGTTGTGTGTACTGGCTCCTGTTATCATGCCGTCTCTGCCTGTACCAGCGTGTACTCTCTGGTTGTGTGTATTGGCTCCTGTTATCATGCTGTCTCTGCATGTACCAGCGTGTACTCTCTGGTTGTGTGTATTGGCTCCTGTTATCATGCTGTCTATGCCTGTACCAGCGTGTACTCTCTGGTTGTGTGTACTGGCTCCTGTTATCATGCCGTATCTGCCTGTACCAGCGTGTACTCTCTGGTTGTGTGTACTGGCTCCTGTTATCATGCCGTCTCTGCCTGTACCAGCGTGTACTCTCTGGTTGTGTGTACTGGCTCCTGTTATCATGCTGTCTCTGCCTGTACCAGCGTGTACTCTCTGGTTGTGTGTACTGGCTCCTGTTATCATGCTGTCTCTGCCTGTACCAGCGTGTACTCTCTGGTTGTGTGTACTGGCTCCTGTTATCATGCTGTCTCTGCCTGTACCAGCGTGTACTCTCTGGTTGTGTGTACTGGCTCCTGTTATCATGCTGTCTATGCCTGTACCAGCGTGTACTCTCTGGTTGTGTGTACTGGCTCCTGTTATCATGCTGTCTATGCCTGTACCAGCGTGTACTCACTGGTTGTGTGTACTGGCTCCTGTTATCATGCCGTATCTGCCTGTAACAGCGTGTACTCTCTGGTTGTGTGTATTGGCTCCTGTTATCATGCTGTCTCTGCCTGTACCAGCGTGTACTCTCTGGTTGTGTGTACTGGCTCCTGTTATCATGCTGTCTCTGCCTGTACCAGCGTGTACTCTCTGGTTGTGTGTATTGGCTCCTGTTATCATGCTGTCTCTGCCTGTACCAGCGTATACTCTCTGGTTGTGTGTACTGGCTCCTGTTATCATGCTGTCTCTGCCTGTACCAGCGTGTACTCTCTGGTTGTGTGTACTGGCTCCTGTTATCATGCCGTCTCTGCCTGTACCAGCGTGTACTCTCTGGTTGTGTGTATTGGCTCCTGTTATCATGCTGTCTCTGCCTGTACCAGCGTGTACTCTCTGGTTGTGTGTATTGGCTCCTGTTATCATGCTGTCTCTGCCTGTACCAGCGTGTACTCTCTGGTTGTGTGTATTGGCTTCTGTTATCATGTCTCTCGGAAGTCGTTATCGTGGCTACGACGCACGTGTGCCTCGGTTTGCATGTCCTGTATGATTGACCACAGGTATGAAGCGTTTGCGTCGTAGTCAACGATAGCTTCGCAAGAACGATTGGCTTTTCCATTTTCGAACTGTCTGATGTTTGTAACGCCCGCTTCGTTGTGTCTATGACAAATTATGGAAGGGCTGCCAGTCAGTCCGTTCTTCATTGTGTCGTGTAAGTCTATGATCTGTTCGTTGAAAAGATAAAAATGTACATCCGGTGGTAATGCGTCGAACACGAATTTCAGTGTTAACACGGGAACGCTTATTCCGTCTTTTAGCATGTCTATGTTACGATTTTTGTAGAAAGAAAATTTAATTTGTAAAGCTTCCAAAAAACGAGATCACGTCTGTATTGTTATACCAAACGAGGAAATCCCGAAACGTTTTCATATCTTGGTCCCTCCAGACATTTTGACAGTATGCGTAATTTTCGTCAGTGATGTCTTCGTTTTTCAACTCGCTGTGAAAAGCTGTCTCTGGTGGAAGAGTTTCGCAGTCGAATTTATATAACGAATTCATCCACTCGAAGGGAAAAAACTTTTGTTTGAGTGCATCCATATGCTTTAAGATATTTATCGTAATTGAAACCGGGGTCCAAATAATTTACAATGTCAAAAATGTCAATCTTTCCAGGGTCAAACACATGAGATTGATGTTACGCTTTATCACGAACGCAGTCGATGTGTAGCCGTTGTCAGTCGTGTCGGTGTCTTTGTCTTTGCCATTGTCGGTGGGAACGAGGTGGTGGACTATTTGTTTTTTTAATCAGGTTCAAATCATATTTTCCCGAGTTCAAACCAATAACTGGTAATATTTGAATGAAGTTTTTGAGAGCGCCAACCAAATTATCAATTTCGTTAGATTGTTTCTGTGTTTTCTTGTTTACGATTCCTTGTGAGTTCTTGATTAGTTCGAGTTTTTCTTTTTTATTAATTTTTTTTTCAATGTTCTGGATGTGCCCCATCTGATAGGTAGTTCGAATATTATTCCAATGTGACAAATAAAAGTTAACTATATCAGTGTTATTATAAATATAATCAATGAACGTAAGTTGGGTGGTAAAATCTTCCTCGACGATGGGGTCTGATGCCTGACGTGGTGGTGACGATGACGACGTTGACGATTGTGGCGGCGGTGATGGAGGTGACGACGGAGGAACAGTAGAGGCAGAGGCGGCGGTGATGGAGGTGAAGACGGAGGAACAGTAGAGGCAGAGGCGGCGGTGATGGAGGTGACGACGGAGGAACAGTAGAGGCAGAGGCGGCGGTGATGAAGGTGACGACGGAGGAACAGTAGAGGCAGAGGCGGCGGTGGTGGAGGTAACGACGGAGGAACAGTAGAGGCAGAGACGGCGGTGATGGAGGTAACGACGGAGGAACAGTAGAGGCAGAGACGGCGGTGGTGGAGGTGACGACGGAGGAACAGTAGAGGCAGAGGCGGCGGTGATGGAGGTGACGACGGAGGAACAGTAGAGGCAGAGGCGGCGGTGGTGGAGGTGACGACGGAGGAACAGTAGAGGCAGAGGCGGCGGTGGTGGAGGTAACGACGGAGGAACAGTAGAGGCACAGACGGCGGTGGTGGAGGTGACGACGGAGGAACAGTAGAGGCAGAGGCGGCGGTGATGAAGGTGACGACGGAGGAACAGTAGAGGCAGAGGCGGCGGTGGTGGAGGTAACGACGGAGGAACAGTAGAGGCAGAGACGGCGGTGATGGAGGTGACTACGGAGGAACAGTAGAGGCAGAGGCGGCGGTGGTGGAGGTGACGACGGAGGAACAGTAGAGGCAGAGGCGGCGGTGGTGGAGGTAACGACGGAGGAACAGTAGAGGCAGAGACGGCGGTGATGGAGGTAACGACGGAGGAACAGTAGAGGTAGAGACGGCGGTGGTGGAGGTGACGACGGAGGAACAGTAGAGGCAGAGGCGGCGGTGGTGGAGGTGACGACGGAGGAACAGTAGGGGCAGAGGCGGCGGTGGTGGAGGTGACGACGGAGGAACAGTAGAGGCAGAGGCGGCGGTGGTGGAGGTGACGACGGAGGAACAGTAGAGGCAGAGGCGGCGGTGGTGGAGGTGACGACGGAGGAACAGTAGAGGCAGAGGCGGCGGTGGTGGAGGTGACGACGGAGGAACAGTAGAGGCAGAGGCGGCGGTGGTGGAGGTGACGACGGAGGAACAGTAGAGGCAGAGGCGGCGGTGGTGGAGGTGACGACGGAGGAACAGTAGAGGCAGAGGCGGCGGTGGTGGAGGTGACGACGGCGGAACAGTAGAGGCAGAGGCGGCGGTGGTGGAGGTGACGACGGAGGAGCAGTAGAGGCAGAGGCGGCGGTGGTGGAGGTGACGACGGAGGAACAGTAGAGGCAGAGGCGGCGGTGGTGGCAGTGGCAGAGGTGTTGGTAGGCGCTGCCAGCGGATGCAGCAAACAGCCGCCCTCTTTCTTGCAACAAACACAAGGTGACCTTAAGCGTTTGTCGTTTGTCGTTTGTCGTTTGTCGTTTGTCGTGTCGACAGTACATATGATTGAGCACCATGGGCTAGATAAAATACATATATATTGAAATAGTGTAATTTAAAAATAATTACCTCTATCTACTTAAATGTTTTTGTTTTTCCTACTTTCGCTGGCAGCGCCCCTTTTTACGTGGCGATGCCAGCGTGTAAAGGTACTCCCGCACATGCAGCAATCATAATGCGGGAGTTCCTTCGGACGCTAGGCAGACGGAGAAGCCGCTCGGTCTTTTTCTTGGCGCTGTAACAAAAATCAGATGACCTTAAGCGTTTGTCGTGTTGACAGCACATATGATTAAGTTACGTCGACTAACTGAAAGAAATATAGGTTTTGAAACGGTATAATAAAATAAAAAAAAAATTACCTGTATGTCTACCGTAGCCGATCTCTTCTTTTTCCCATTCGATACTTCTGGCGGTGTTGAAGAGGCGGTACAGGCAACATCCTCCCCTTCTATATATTTATACAACACATTTAATTAGAATAGGGTAATAACAGGTGAAACTGCTAATATTGTTATTATTACTTAGACAGGGCATGGGGGCGGTCATGTTGCAAAACGGCATGGGGGCGGCCATGTTGCAAAACGGCATGGGGGCGGCCATGTTGCAAAACGGCATGGGGGCGGCCATGTTGCAAAACGGCATGGGGGCGGTCATGTTGCAAAACGGCATGGGGCGGTCATGTTGCAAAACGGCATGGGGGCGGCCATGTTGCAAAACGGCATGGGGGCGGCCATGTTGCAAAACGGCATGGGGGCGGTCATGTTGCAAAACGGCATGGGGGCGGCCATGTTGCACGTTGCACGTTTCTTAATAGAAAAACAGGTCAATGTTATACACACATAATCGCTAGGGGCGCTTCTACTTGATAATAATTATATAACTCCCGAGGTGGCGTTTCTTAATAGAAATACGGGTCAATGTCATACGCATATGTCGCCCGTAGGCATGCCAGCTTGTTAGTAATGTTTGTACTCGCTAGTGGCCAGCTCCTTACTGTATACATGGGTCAATGTTATACACATATAGTCGCTGGGAGGCGTGACAGTTTGTTAATAATATTCATAGTCTCTAGGTGGCAGCTCCTTACTGTATGTATGGGCCAATGTTATACAAATAGAGTCGCTGGGAGGCGTGAGAGCTTGTTAATAATATTCCTAGTCGCTAGGTGCAGCTCTTTTACTGTATATATGAGTCAATGTTAATAAACATAGAGTCGCTAAGGACCTTTTGTGGGGAGAACCTTATTGGAAGTATATCGACCGGAAAAGCAAGGTGTAACATTGGTGATATATCAGCTTAGTTAAACGATTCAACATCCGCATGCACCGGCCGTCGGCGACGTCCTGATTTAAAGTGCTCCTTCTAGTAAATGCTAGATCATTCATGGATAATCTTCAAACACATGCATTATACCAACACGTTTCATTTCCTGCACATGTTTATTACTAGATAATCATGTCGTTTTATCCCATTATATATATATATATATATATATATATATATATATATATATATATATATATATATATATATATATATATATATATATATATATATATATATATATATATATATATTACTTACACCTAATTTACATTACGACTACTTGTTTCATTTTCAATGGGCAACGCTTGTGAATACATTTCAGCATGTCAATAAAATAGGTTCTTATGAATACTCTAATTAATGTATCTCAGTTGTTTATATATAAATAGCTGCACCTTTCCTCATACGACATACACTGGAACTATACGGTTTGTCCACATTCCCGGAAAGAGAGAGAAAACACAAACAAGTGCATGGAAACTAAATAAAATAAACAAATCAATCTTCGCAGATAAAAATACCGCACCACTACTGTAAATTTTTTGTTTTGCTTATTGAACGCATATGTCAATTTCAACAAGTTAAAGTCTAACAATATTAGAGACAGGTAATCTGTTGAGCATCATTTTGTAACGTAAATCAATGGCCGATGGTTGTACTCATTCTAAGGTTAAAAAATAACGAAAATATGAAAATCTTCCACTGAAGCCATTTTGGGGTAATATACTTCATATCATACTTTACATTACTTTACTTTGACGAAAGACCCATTCAGCCACGGTCGTTTGTGGTCAAGTTTGATTCGTACGAGACACGTCGGGCCATCTTCACGTCTAAATGTAAGCTTAAAGGATGCAAACTCGACATCACAGAACATTTACGAAACATTATATGTCCATTTTCTTTCAGTCCAATGATAAAGGTTCTACTTCCATTGTTTGAGAGATCTACCGCATTTCCAATACCGAGGTTAGTTCATCACTTAAAAAATTATGAGTCAGTTTTAAATAAAATTCGAAACTCAAATCACCAGGTTATAATTGGAACAGATCAACATTTTGATTATCAAAGATTGGACTCGTTTAGCCCTCTGGTGACTTGCTTGATATATATTTGTTGGTGCTAACTTTGTTCCAACCATCACTAAGCCAACACGTATCACCCATAAATCTGCAACCCTTATTGATAATATGTATGTAAGACATACTAATCCAACGGTCCATTCTGGTGTATTTTATAGTGGCATATCGGACCACTTCCCCATATTTTGTTTAGTTGGTAAACGGAAATCTCCCAAAACACTAAGTGAACCGCTAATCTTCAAATGCAGATCAATTTCTGAAAAATCCACCAGTCTTGTAACTTCTTTTCTCCAATAAATTTATTTGATTTATTTACATCAGTTAGATATAAATAATACATTAAGCAAATGTATGACACAACTCCACATTGTTGTTGATTCCTTTGCTCCAGAAAAAAATGCTAAAATCAAATAAAAATATGTAATCAGGAATGAATGGAAGACCAAAGGTCTAATGAAATCTTCTACGAAATCTAATAAACTTTATCGAAAATTGGTAAATCAAAAACACATTCAAGTTACTTTAGTTACATTACCTACATAATGTTTTACAACAAACTAAATCATATTACTAAGACAACTTACTATGCTAACCTATTATTCAAATTCAAGAATGATTCTAAAACCACGTGGCAGTTACTTCGAACCATAATCGGGAAACACAATGATAAATCATGTAATCCTACACATTTCAGACTCAACACTGATTTAATTAATGACCCTGGTCAATTTTCGAATACATTTTGTAATTTCTTTACAAACGTTGGGCCAAGTTAGGCAAACGTAATCCTTAAGCCCCAAACCTAGTTTAACGCTCTTCTTAACAAAAACCCAGGAAAAAGTATGAATAGTATATTTTTGAATCCTACTGATGCAATTGAAATTAGCCAAATAATAAAGTCCCTTCAACCTAAGAAATGTTTGACATATGTAATAATCATCTGGGATCACATAAAGCCATATCATGAAAGTGTTCGTTATGGAGAATTGTTCGTAGTATTCTTGGAGATAGTTTCCATGAGTACACTCATCCCCTTGCACAAACGAGATAGGAAGTAATCTATAGGCTTGATTATTCTAAACTAAGAAGAGCGAAACAAAATGATTAATTGTTTAGTATTCTTAAAAGTTAAACTGTAACATTAATTCCTGATATATTATCTTCGAGTAAGATTGTGTCACCGATAAGAGCCGCAATATTGGCTACGACGTACCAGGAGGACGTCACACATAATTAAGCCTATATTTTACCCCCTAACTCTTTTGTGCAAATGTTTTATTTGGTTTTGATTAAATCATCGAACAAATTATTAAATTATTCTTGATCGGATCAGGTAAAAATTGGGCGAACATGGACAAAAGTAGTTCAGCTCTAAATACTCATATGCGTAAGACTATTCAAACTTTCGCAAGTTACCTGATCTAACGGCCAATGTCAATTGTTTTACTGATATTACCAAAAAACACGCATTCTTTATTAAGCCGACTGCGCATATTAGGTCTACTTAGACCTTTCGCGCATTGCATATCTGAACATTACACACCTGAACAGTCAAGAACCTGATTCGCGATGTGTTAAATGATTTGATGGTTTTAAAAGACTCTGTTGTTGCAAATTAATATTAACTTCCAGAAGGACCACTTCAAGTTCTCGCCGACGTCGCCGCCGGTCTTAAGTACCTGCATCGCGTGAACATAGTTCACGTCAAGAACGTCATGATCGCCGACTTGGAGTATAAGCACATGACCACCTTGCAGCCGCCGCAAAAGATCTCTCAGGTCTCCCTGAAAATGTTCAACACATTTGAATAATACTATGTTATGTAATATTATAGATTTTCTTTTAAGCACAACCGCAGTATTGTTTTATAGACAGTTTGTTTTTAACAATAACTGTTTCAGTGTGTTAGTAATACGACGTTCCGGCAGCCGGCAGCTGACTTCTTCAGGAACTGAATTCTTGGACGATTTAGTTCTTCTGTTCGCCAGATGGTATGGCGAACAGAAGAAAAACAACAAAGGAAAACACCATCGATCATGAATGATGATGGGGTACCGACTTAGCTGCGTGTGGGGTAACCTACTAACCATACCATCTGGCGAGCAGAAGAACAACTAAATCTTCCCAGAATTTAGTTAATGAAGAACGCAATCGCTAGTTGCTGAAATATCGAGGTAATGAGCAAATTTAATGGTTGTGACTAAAAAAGCTCTCTTATATATCAGGTGGTCGCCATTGACTACGTCTCGGACGACCGAGACGTGGACGTCCGGAGGCAGTACGTTATGGCGCCGGAGATGGTGAGGGCTCAAGTCAGACCGACCAAACCTTGCGATGTCTACAGCTTCAGGTTAGTTGTGGTGTATCTACTCTCACTGGTCAAACTTATTTATTTACTTACTTACTTCGTCACCCAAACTGGAACATAGGGCCCAAATAACAATTCCCCAACGCATCCTGTTTTTCGCTGATTTATTTTCATCTCTGACCAGGTAGTTCCAAGCTTCGCCATTTCTTCAGCGACTGACCTCCTCCAACTATGTTGTGGTCCTTTCGTTTCCCTTGAGGATTCCATTCCAGGGCATGTCTCATGTAATTTATGATTTCTTTTTGTGTATCCTAGGCCAGTTCATTTAGTTTTTTTTGCAATTAATCTTGCCTGATGCTGTGTCGGTATGTCCTCCTCATTACAAATCTTTGTTTGTGATCTTGTCTTTCCATTTAATGTTGAGTCAGACTTGCAATAAACTTCTCCACAGCCACAGGACAAGCAAAAGTTTAAAATGTTTTTTCTCTGTTTCCGTAAAAAATATTTACGAGATGAAATCATTGGCGTCACTTAATTTCATTTTGTACTGGAGCGGTCGTAGCGGTGCCATTTCCACATAGTTTACGTCCGCCTGGTATGTGTTGTGTTGTGCGCAGCAGGGCTATTAGATTGGTGCATCCATTTTTGATATCTAGAGTTTTCGTCTTCTCTTGCCATCCAGGGTGACTTGCAGGATCGTTTTTGAGATGATGTTATGCCGATTGACGTGGCCAAACCAGGTGGAGTTGCGTCGTTTCATCAATGACCACAATGGTTCTTGCTTTCCAGCAGGGGAATCCACATACTCTTTTGTGTATTCGTTAGTTTTGTGCTCGGTATAAGAAATGCAGGGGAGTTTCATGAATTATTTTATCTCAAATTGTTGTATTCGTCTCTCTGTTTCTGCTGTTAAGGTCCACTAGCCTTTAATCTACGCGAACAGAGGGAATTATTTGAAATACGTCTTACAAGGTAACCGCGCCGCGAAAACACAAGGACACACAGCCCATAGTGCCCTTGTCCACGTGCATAATGTAACTTGTTGCTTTTAAAAATAAAACTTCTGGTCGTTTTATCGTAACAGCATGGTACATAGTTTATGTGTTGTAACGAACAGCAATTTGAGTGTTATCTGTTTGATGTAAACATGATTTTACCATACAACCAGTATGTGCACCTTCAATGCACAAACTTTAAATAACCATCCTGTAGTAGATTCGTATATGCATAGTACACAATAATCGTGTTAATACTTCAGCATTCTGCTCGTCGAAGTGTTCACCCGAGACAACCCGTACATCAAAATAGAGACGCGACTGGAACCACATCAGGTGATAGAGAACGTCGTCTACAGAGGGGCTCGTCCAGCACTCTGTGTGGCCATCCCGCCGGTGCTACATGATCTCTTGCAGCAAGCCTGGGCAGCAAACCCTGACATCCAATCTACACTGATCATTTACCAAGGTTACGTCGTGTCCTCTACGTCTAGTTATTTCTTGTGTCCCCTAGTTATAATTCTTTCTTGAGTGAGAAAACATTTCTAGCAATATCGTCATACCCATGCAATATCGTAAAAACTTCAAATTTATCTCCTGTTCACCTACTTGTCTCTAGGGTTGTTTTAGGCGTTCTTCATAACTAAGGTCTCTCAGTTCTGGAATCATTTAGTTGCTTTCCTCTGTAATCGTTCAAACGTATCTTTATCATTCTTATGATATGGTCTCCAAGCTTGGACACAGTATTCTAAATGAAAATGAGGTCTAACTACTGCTTTATCCATATGTATATTTAGCTCTTTTTCCTTATATGTTATGTTTAAACCCACGAATTTGATGACCCTTTGAATCTGAAATTTTTTCTTAAACGTTTACACCAGCACTTATTGTTACTCCTAAGTCCTTTTCTGTTATGATAGTACTTAGAAGAGAATCTTCCGTTTCTATCCAAGTTCACGTGTCCTGTTTGCAGATATTCACTTTTCCCAACATTGAATAACATCTGCCACTTAACTAATTTGTCTAGGTCATTTTGTAAATGTTTTTATCACCATCGTTTTTAGCCATTCTAAACACTTTTGTATCTTCCACACATTTCAGTACGTTGCATGTTATATTATCGTCCAAGTCATTAATATATATATATATATATATATATATATATATATATATATATATATATATATATATATATATATATATATATATATATATATATATATATATATATATATATATATATATATATATATATGTATATATATATATGTATATATATATATATATATATATATATATATATATATATATATATATATATATATATATATATATATATATATATATATATATTATATTTATTTATTTATTTAAAATAATAAAGGTCCTGTACTGTGCCCCGTTCAAAACTTATTTCCAATTTGAAACCTCCCTATCTTCTGTCACACGTTGTCTTCTGTCAGTCAGCCATTTGGTTTTTTTTTATGTATGTAGTATTATGTGGCACTTTGCTGAAAGCGTTCTGAAAGTATAAGTATATAGTATCTACTGGTTATCCCTCGTCTATCCACTATCCAAGCATGACCTTGTAGGAATCCATGTTTAGATGAATTTAATAAGTTATGCCTAACAAGGAAGTCCACCAAACTAAGTCAATTTATGCTACAATTAACAACCAGTATTGTAGTCAAACAATGTTCAGACTGCCAGCCATATTTGTTATTTATCGAAACTGTTCCAGCTAAAAATTATACCCCTAAATTAGTACAAATACATTTACAAAATAAAAAAGCTACGTCAAATTTTGCAAATGAAATAATTAATTAAAAAAGTATGGAGAAATTAGATCAAAATCCTTTGTCTGATCCAAATAATATACATACTCATGGATGTACTTGAAAAATGTAAAGGTTAAACATATGCCATATAAATTAGTTACATTTAGCAAATATAAATACAACTCATCATGGATAACAAATGGCATTCTTAAATCTATTAAATACAGAGACAAATTACATCAGCAGAACAAATTGACAAATCCCACATCAATTGACTATTCCATTAAAAGATAAAATGAAAAACCTATAATTGTATTTAAAAAGATGCATCAGAGCAGCCAAATTGATATATTATGAACGATTGTTTGACAAATATAAAAATGACACAAGAAAAACTTGGAAAACTATAAACGAAATTTGACAAAGTTCCAACAAAAAGAGATCATTTATATATTTTAGAGAAGGAGACTGCAAAATAAGTGACACTGTATACATTGCTAATACATTTAATTTATTCTTTACAAACATAGGACAACACCTTGCCAACAAAATCAAATACACAATTAAGTAACACAAATCATAGTTTCTATCTGACAGGAAATTCTTAACTGTTTTTTTTAATTCCAAGAAATAAATGAAGAGTCATTAATCAAAATAATTGACAAATTCCCTGCAAAAACCAGTAGTGGTCATGATGGTATTAAATTGAAGCAATTAAAATATTAAAAACTCATATTAATTAAACTCTTAACATTACTTCTTAATCACATTTAATACTGGAATCTTCCCAGACAGGATGAAAATTGTAAAGGCATTCCTATCTTTAAAAATGATGACGAAACACTGTTTTGTAACATCAGACCGATATCACTATTAACTGTAATATCTAAAGTTGTTGAAAAAGTTCGGTATGATCAGATATATTATTTTTTTACAGAACATTCACTTTTCAATGCTAACCAGTACGGCTTCATATCTGGTCACTCAACTGTATATACTATCTTGGTAGTTATTGACAGTTAAAACAATATGTTAACACAACGATAATATTTCTATTACCACAGGTATGTCACAGTGTTCCATAAGGGGCCCACTTCTTTTTGCAATAATCATAAACGATTTACCAAAGTCAAGTAAGACACTTAAATATGTAATGTATGCAGATGATACAACTCTATTTACTACAATCCACTCTTTAAACTAATATACTAAAGATATCGAACAACATGTAAACACATAATTAAATAAAGCACAGTTGACGTTGGAGGACACACCATCACCAACCTTCTGTTCGCTGATGACATCGACGGTTTGGCTAAAGAGGAAGAAGAACTCGTCAACCTGGTGAACCGACTGGACAAAACATCAGCCAGACATGGAAAACTAAGATAATGACAAACAGCAATAAGACAATTAGATCACGCATAACTGCCAATGGACAAGAACTGGAAACAGTGAAACAGTTCAAATACCTCGGTGCCATCATCAGTGACGAGGTATCCAAGACCGACATCCTTGCAAGGTCTGCACAAATATCAACAACATTGGCGAAATTGTAACCAATTTGGAGAGACAAGAACATCGCGCTGAAGTCAAAATGAAGCTCCTACATGCACTGGTCCTATTCATCTGTCTGCATGAATCATGGACCCTCACAGCGGAACTACAAAGGAAGCTCGCTGCAGTGGAAATGAGATAGTTCCGAAAAGTCCTCGGCATCTCCTTCATCGACTCCATCACCAATGAAGAAATCCACAAAACCATCGCTCAACACGTGGCTCACTGTGAAGACATTTTGACCTCAGTGAAGAAGCTGAGATGGTTGGGTACGTGACAAGATCAAGCGGGCTCATTAAAACAATCCTTCAGGGAACAGTGCAGGGGAAAAGAAGACGAGGAAGACAGAGGAAGTGATGGACAGACAACATTGAGGAATGGACAGGAAAGACCTTTTCAGCAATCCAGGCACTAGCACACATCCGCCAAGACTGGGGCCGACTTGTGCAACGTTCATTGGAGCAGCGCCCCTACGAACCAGGCGGGTTACGTGATGAGTAACAGTAACAGTAACCATTTATTTGTACTTAAGTATATGTTGGGGATACTCTTACTTAGGTTATTGTTAACAGCACGGGAATGTTTCTTTTATTATTTCTATGTGATTCTATGAACTACACACCATAAACTGTATTGTTCACCCCCTCACAAAGTTGTACCCTATTAGTATGAAAACAGGCGGGTTGCAGGATCAGTAACAGTAACAGTAACATTAACCATTTATTTTTACTTAAGTATATTTTGGGGGTACTTTTACTTAGGTTATTGTTAACTGCAGCATATATGTGACAGGAATAGTTATTATATTATGTCTATGTGATTCTATGAATTACACACCATAAACTGTATTGTTGTGCATTATTAGCATGACAACATTGTCATCTTCTCGTACAATAATACAACTTATGTGCAAATATGGTTTGTTGGTACACGGGGTCACTCGCTCTTAAGTCCTTTAAAGATCGGATCAGAAGGGAAATAACACGCACACGTACTGACAACACACACGCACGCACGCACGCACGCACGCACGCACGCACGCACGCACGCACGCACACAGGCACGCGCGCGCAGGCACGCACACACGCACGCACGCACACACACACGTTGCTCTCACTTTCGAGATCTGATATTAATGTTCCCTGCACAACACCTCATCAAACACTTTTGTTTTTGCCTTCATGTTATTTCATATAGTACATTTTTCCGAACAATACCAATCATTAATAAGATAATGGCAACATTGTATTTTGTTTTGTTCGACTTGCTTTGGTTCAACATCATGTTACACAATACTGTTTGATGATATTCATTGCCAATGCGAGGACTAACGACTTTTCTTGGAATCTCGTTTTGTCGTCTAATATATTAGTTTTATTGCTGTCTCTGCTGCTGCGTACATACATAAACACATTGAATGATTATACTAGCACAATGTGGATCTGCATCATAAAAAATATTATGATCTCATTAAGTTTGATTTTGATCAATCGTTGGACCAGCCTCGTAAAATAATGATGGAATGGGAAAGTAATATAAGTGCATGAGATTCATGGATGGTTTTGTTGGTTCAGTTACAAATGTAATTATAGGGTGTGAATCCTGTTTTCTGCGCTAGGCCAGGAAGATGGCCTATCGTTGAAAATAGAATTTACGCTTTCGTATTCGTATAGTGTTCAAATAAGTTGCGTGTCGCGTGATATTACTGCAATAAAACCAGGTTGTTCTGCAAATAATGTGCTATGTCCTATGTGTGCTATACGTCATAATAACTTTTATTATAGCTCCCAAAGTGCTGGATAAAAGTACTACAATATAATAACTAAGTAAAAGTTATCTAAAGTTACCTAACAATAGCCTAAGTAAGAGTGTCCCCCAAAATATACTTAATTAAAAACAAGTAGTATTTTCTTTGAAAACTTGTGCAAAAAAAACACTGGGTCAGTGTACAAGTGTACGGCAGGAATACATCACAGGTTTATCAATAGAATCGAAAATCACGTAATTTTATAAAGGTTCAAAGCATGTAAAAAATTTTATTGCTGTCAGTCAAGTGCTCTTTTTACACCAACAGCAGCTGATTCTCAAAGTTGCCGTCATCAATACACGCTCACCTGGGCGTAGAGATCAGCTGCACACATAACTACAACATACCGATGTAGATTGTAGAACTTAAAAAAACTCATATCCATGCACTTCGTTACAATTTCAGGTAATCCACGAAAACCATATTTTTTTAAATAATCCATTTCAGTATTGCAACGAAGCAATTGTACTTCGTTACCACCTCTGAGATTCACTGACGCACGCGAGCGCCCCGCAAACATTGTAGTCAGTAATTAATATTATTTGAAAAACAAGCTGGAACCCTGTCAAGAAACTGGGATGTCTTAGTCATAGGTTAATCTTTGGTACAACTTTTGCGAGTTGTAGATCATGGTACACAATACTGGTTGATAGCATCCATTTCCAACGAACTGGCTTCGTCTAATATTTAGTGTTATTGCTGTCTCAGCTGTTACGTACATACATAAACGTATTGAATAAGTATACTAGCACAATGAGGTTCTGCGTCATAAAAATTATTATGATCTCATTAAATTTGATTTCGATCAATCGTTGGACCAGCCGTCCTCGTAATATGATGATGGAATGGGAAACTAATGTAAGTGCGTGTGCGTGTGCGTGTGCGTGTGCGTGTGCGTGTGCGTGTGCGTGTGCGTGTGCGTGTGCGTGTGCGTGTGCGTGTGCGTGTGCGTGTGCGTGTGCGTGTGCGTGTGCGTGTGCGTGTGCGTGTGCGTGTGCGTGTGCGTGTGCGTGTGCGGGTGTGTTTCCATCCGCGCATGAACTATGAGATTCATGATTGGTTTTGTTGGTTCATATGGTAGCATGCGTTCTTTGGGGACCGAAACATTTAATCACATATTTTTTTGTACAGCTTATCTATGTCCTTCTTACGGTATGGCCTCTACAACTGCGTGCATTATTCTAAATAAAATCTAACTATTGTTATGTACAATGGCATAATTACCTGTTTTCATTGTGATATTACATATTTCCTAATCGACACAATAATTGGATTGAATGCTCTTTGAAGCTGCAATGCCACCCTGCTATTAAATGTTCACTAATTGTTTTGCCTACGTCCTAGTCTCCTGTGGTTGGACGTGGTACATCATCGCCCATTTAATTGTCCACCCTTGTTCCCATGCACTAAGTGTAGGCAATTACATTTTCCTAAATTGAATAACGTGTGACATGTTTCAGACCATCAAACTAATTGAACTAGACCAGGTTGTAAGCTATGTCTACCGCCATCACTTTTAATATTTAGGAAACCTTTTGGGTTGTTACCACCTTTGCGTATTTCACATGTTATAACATCTTCTAAATTATTAGTCGAAATTTAAGTCCTACTTTTGATTTGCTACTACTCTTTATCGTATGTCAGGCAGTCATTTTTTCATCCAGTTGATTGTATGATCAACTATTTCATTTTGTTTTTTATGTGGCCCTTTATTGAACATTCTCTAAAATTTTATATAGATAATATATAATGGAGACCCTAATTTTCCCACTTAATGATATTCCTCTACAAAACATAAAATATATTCGGAAGACATGACCTTTTAGCAATATGATGAGATGGATTTATAAATGATTTGCTTCAGTGGAATATATATGGTATATATTTATCCAGTATTCGTCGACGGAAATGTGTTTGTTGGTGATTTATCAAAGGCGAGTAAAGGAGTTCATTAGCGAGTACATGAGTTGGGCAACATGTGCTAGTGACAGGTAAGACGTAGTTCTTAGGATTATGTACAGTTGGTGACGTTATCGCTTGGAAGGTTGTCTATATAAGTCGGTGTCTGAGACTTGCGACAACAGGACATCATGTTTCCATTAAAGGTTCACTCGTTACTGCTGACGGTGTTGTGCGTTCTGCTCGCTGAGACGGAGCAAGCCATCCCGGCACCGGCACACTTCTATCCCTATGGCCCAGGCGAAGGTGACTCGATGGTACCGGTATCCACACCCAGCTCATCCGGAAAAAGTGTAGTTCAACTTTCTCAATCGTTTCCATGTTTTGGCACGGTTCGTAACCAGATGCAGGTAAGTATTTCACCGTTATTATTTTGTTCCTGGCATAGACCACATGGAAACACTAGGCTTGCATTGCATTTTAGTTATTCTTATTCGGACAAAGCAAACCGCACAACGCTTTCACGTATGATTTAATGTGTAAAATAAACTGTAAAATATATTAGTCGTATATGCAAACATATTTACTAAAGATTTAGTAGTTGTCCATCTGGTGCTATGAGTGTGTATAATATAAGCATTTTGGGTTGTTATCCTTTGATAAGTCACCTAGTTTGATTGTTTCTTAAGTGGATCTGTATGTTAATTGTATTTACTTAAAGTTAAAATCGCACAGCTTTCTTTTGAATGTCATAATTAAGTTACCTTGGTATCCTATAAGCAGCCTGTTAAAATCCTAACCGAATTGCTACTAGCCAATACAATGTGTTCAAAACCTGTTTTTTCTACTAGTCACCCATCAAGCGCATTCATATGCAATACTGCGATGGCAGTTAATAGATTGATCTATATAGTAGATGAACAAACGTTTGTTGACGCAACATGATGCTCTTGGCACAAATGAGTTTCACCTTGGCTTGCATTTCAGTGTCACCAGATATATCAATACAAATAACATGTCCGAGGTATTTACACGAGGTGGCGAATTTTAACATCGTTCCTCCTCATGTTTTTTCTTTAGCAAGATTTGCACTTCCAGAATAAAATAGATGATCAGAGATTTGGAGGCGCTATGTTGAACGTCGTGCTCACAGCCCTATATGTAACATTAGTCAAGTAATGTTTGTAGGCCGCTAGCTGAAGGAGCAATCAAAAGTAAATCAAACCAAATGCTTTTGAAGCATCTAGAAACGCGACATGCATAGCAGAACCATGTTTAGTGTAAAACCTTAGTAGTTCCTGAAATGTCGATTTACTCCATTCCATACTTGTGCTTAAAACCAAATTGTGGCGCAGTTTGCAAGTAATCATCTCGGAACCTGTGTTAGAAAGGCATATAGGCATGTATTTCCTTTGTCGCTTGCACGTCTATTCTTGTATGTAATAACAGGTGCAATAACACACTGCTAGATTGCTTTTGGTATATAACCATGCACCAGAATAGTACAACACGCATACTAGGATAGATAGTAGCACCAAGAGTTGGGAGTCGGCGTATTTTATGTGTTCTGCGGTAAGACAATCCAGTCCTGGTGACTTATTGCATGATACGTCATTGACAATACTCACCATATCGCCAGCATAAATATGCATACCAGTGTTGAAAGCAATGTGTTCCTGGCATCAATCAAAACCAGCTTTATCACAACCACTGTCTTTCACACTACTAAAACGTTGGTGCTTCCACATTGATCCAGTGTTAACGTCGCCTTATACGTCATAAATGTAAGTAGGAAGTTTCACTTTACAGTTCATATGATGCTTAACGTCGCTTCATGCATTACGGTATTTAAAACAAAACAAATGTCAATGTTCTAGACCTTCGTGGGTTTTGCTAAGTTGTAATTTTGGTTCCTTAGAGTTGGGGCTAGGGTTTTGGTTTGTGTTATCATATTTTCTCTGAAACTATTTGCTTGAGAGGTAATTACCATATCATGTCATATTCCATGGAACCAGAACGTCAATCAGAAACCATTTTTTGGAATCAGACATGTCCACCTCTAGTTCGAGAGATGCCAATGCTCAAAACAACCAGGAGTTGACATATGCCACTATGGCAAAACAATCAATATAATATTGTTAAACAGTTACAATGGTATCTTAATATGCATTTATTTTACAAAATAGGGACTCGCGACCTTACAGGGTAGGGTGATGTTTTGCCACGAAACACTCAATACCTGAATTAATCAAGATGACCAGAAGTAATGTATATGGGTGTCATACTTTTTATTTGCAAAAAGGGTGGGCATTTTAATGTTTTGACAAAACTGGTACTTGCGATGTTGCAGGGTGAATGGATATAGAAGTGATACAAATCAGCTGATTTTTAACTACCAGTTAATTACCACCATGGCTATCATTAAATAAATCGGATCGGCCAAACTTTTTTCTGCAAGCAAACTAAATGGACGTGACTTTTGGCCACTGGCTCCTGGTTTATTTTAAGTTAAAACTGCAACCAATTAATACACAGTGACTGACAATACATTCATATTTCCTGTTCTAGGCTTGATCAGTGCATGTTGAACTGATATGAACGTGGAAATGAATAGTTCTCTTAACATCATTTATTTGATACAAAATATGGAGAATATAGAAAATGTTTAATAAATTATGATGGTGTTCGGCCTTGGTTTTTGGCTCTTTGTCAACGACGCCACTTAACGGTATTCATCAACCGCTAACAATTTAGCTCACCAGTGTCGAACCTCAAAAAAACGGTGGTTTGAAGGTAGGTCTGTTCAGAAATACAAATCAGACATTTGGTCATTTTAGACAAACAGTAGACTCCTGGCTCCTGATATAATACACATTGCTAACCATAACTCTCCAGTTGCCAGGCAACCAAATGATGCTAGACAAAATTGCTACCATGTGAACTAGTGTTGCCAACGTAGGTAAGTATGATTGCATTTCGTATATGATTAATACATGTTTCTATCCAGCGAACCTATAGTAAAACCGTTTGTTGTTGTATTTGACAAGGAAATGCCAACTGGATTTTTCAATGGATATATTTGGATTTTGGCGCCAATCTATGTCAATCACTGTTGGTAAAGTAATCCGCTAAATATGGTCAAGTATGTATAGGCAACACGCTCCCCCGTGAGACCATGCTGTGCTGAACATTGATGCAAGAACCCGTATATTGTGCTGAACAAGCAGCATGTCTTGCTAAACAGCCTGTTAATATTGTCATACTCTTATATTGATATTATCCCTGTAGGCTTCTCGTAACATCATAGTGCAAGAGTTTTAGGCAAGAACACCATGAATCATAATATTTCAATAAAAAAAACAGGTTTCTGTTTCAATACAGATCCCTGAAATGGTCTGGAGTAACATATTACAAATCTCCACCTTACCGCAGAATTCAAGATGACGCCAGAGACTCGTGGTTAATTAGAATTAGCAGTAAGTACTTGGGCGCATACTGGTGTCTATGGTAGGGTGTTCAACTATGCTTTAACTTCATTAACACACTCCAGAACAATCAGAACATATGTTCATTTCATTTTGTCATAATAACCAATGCAAATATAACGGGAAACATTATGGGATTAGTGAAGTAGTCAGCGTTCATGTATTTGCTTGAAATGACCGAGAGTCTCGTTAGTATTTCTAAATAGACCTAGCCTTTGGCTATTGAAAAAAAAAAACCTAGTGACGAACTGAAGTACTGGGGTTTATTATTACCGTTAGATGGTGTCGTTGACCGTAAGCGAAACACCAAGACCAAATACCAACATAATTACTTTTTTAGCATGTGAATCACCATAAATTATTTGGTATCAAATAAAAGGATTTGAAGAGGATTATTTATTTCCAAGCTGACCATTTCAATATTCTAAAATTATTTATATCGTTTAGACCACGAACTATGGATGCATTACTTTGTGACCAAAACTTCACTTCTGTTGCCTTTGCTTGTTGATAGAGGATTAACTATTTTCTCAGTTGTAGCCTGACCTGGTGGTCATTACCTGGGTGGCACAACTTTCACCAGATCTGGTTCACTTCTGTATTCCCCACCAAGAAAAATCGCGAACTATGCTTATTTTGTGAAAAAAGAATACACATTAAAACCCATTTTTTCCACTTTATCTAATTACAAGTGTTATGTTAGTATAGTGTCATCCATTGGCATTACTATCGATCATTCGGGGCCATTTTGCACATATGTGTGGATTGATGTCCTGAACAAAACGTTACACCAACCAATAAGACCGTGATTGCCTATTTTGTCAAGCAAATACACATTAAGCTTTTTGACACTTTAACTATATTAAAGACATTTCCCTACTGCGACATCCACTGATATACCTTGTAGTTATGAGCAATATGTGGATGCAGGTAATGGTTTCCTGGCCAAGACATTCCCCCATCATGCAAAATCGTGACACCTTTTTTTGTCAAACAAAATGCACACGAAGATAAAAGTGTGATATATGACCAAATTAAATTGGTATTTTTCTATTTGGACATCAGTTGCCATTACGCCTGGTCATTGTCAGCCATTTAGCATCGCTCTGTCGGTACGTGTATTGATTTCCAAGCCAAACGATTTCGCCACCCTGTGAAGTCGCGAGTGCTTTTTGACACACAATACGCAATTTGAAAACATTTTAACGCTTTAACCAATTAAATTGTAGTTATTGTCTCTTAGTTATCGTACCATTCATTGATATCAATCAGAATTACTGTAACCCATTTTGGACCTCTCTGTGGGTGCAAGTATTGATTTTCTGGCCAAACCATTACACACAATAAGGTCGTGATTACCTATGTTGTCTTGCAATACACATTAAGATAAACGTGTAAACCCTTAATTATGCTAAGTTAATTTTCCCTACAATATCACCGACTGGTATTACTACTTGTAATTGTGATCCATCTGGCATCTCCCTGTGGTGCAGGTTACCAGGCTAAACGATTCCCTCACCATGTGAAGGAGAAGTACCTTTTTGTCAAAACAACGCACATTAATATATATTAGTTTACAATTGTGCCATCCAGTGACTTTAATGTGGGTTATTTTTATCCATTGTATACATCTCCGGGGGTGCACGTATTGAATTTATGGCCAAACCAATACACTGAAGTAAGGTCAAACAAATACTCATTGAGATAAATGTGTAACCCTAAAGCCATATCAAAATGTATGTTGCTCCAACTGTGACTCTCATTGACATTACTCCTGGTAATTTGGAACCACTTTCCGTATCCCGTGGATGCACGTATTGATTTCCTGGCCATACCATTTCATATCGTTGACAAAAAGACAGTCCCGCTTTATATGGTGGGGTAGGGTTTCAGTCATGAAATCAATATTTGCACTCATAGAGCACTTGAGCAAAATGGCTCAAGCTGACCAAGTGCAATTTCAATGGATATTGCAATAGCAACATTAACACAATTTAAAATTATTCAAGTGCTACGAATTTATCTTAATGCGTATTGTTTTGATAAAAGTGACACTAGCGATTTTAAAGGAATTATTCAGCCAAAAATAATAATACATCCACAATCAAGCATCCACAGAGAACTAAATGGTTCAATATGACCAGGGGTAATTGTTACGACGCCGGTCCGGGAGCATCCGTGTACTGCATAATTGATACCGTTGAATGCGCAGCCGGTCCGGGATCATCCGTGTACTTGATACCGTTGAATGCGCAGCCGGTCCGGGATCATCGGTGTACTGCATAATTGATACCGCTGAATGCGCAGCCGCGCACGGTCGATTCCGCGCGTGTACCGACAGCCATTTGTTTAAACACTAGAACTTGTGTGCTCGCTAATAAAACTAAGTTTACGTTTATATTGATTAATGTTAACGTTCAACAGACGCAAGACAGTGATGTCATTGTAAGTCACATTAGCAAAAATCCAATTTAATTTGGATAAAGGTTCAAAAGTATGTCTTAATATTTATTTTATTTCTACAAAATAGCAATTATGCGGTATTAACTTTATAGTGTGGGTGGATAAAGACGTGCTACAGTTTTGCAACATCATTTGAAGCTGTTTTGTGTTTTGGAATGCAAATTTGCTTAGGTTTCAGGAACAAAAGGTGAGCTAAACATGAAAGAAAATTATTAGAGTGCAAAATGTCATATCCACTCAGAGTGAAGCTTAGAAATGTTCCTCCGCGTGGTTTTTGTTCCTCCGCGTGGTTTTTGTTCCTCCGCGTGGTTTTTGTGGCCATACATTATTTTTTTTAAGATCTGCGCAACTAACTATCAAGCACTTTCATCCAAACAACCAGCATATTTACATTCACTGCCGATTCCTGCAAGACAGCCCAAACAGCTTTGATTTTTCTTCCCAATGTTAAGACAAACATCGGAACTTGAGCTTTCTCAGCGGCCGCACCGACTCTGTGGAATTCGCTCTCTGTTAGTACTAAGTGCGTAAGAAATCCAACCGTTTACAACCGATGCTGCTAATCGATTAGACAAAGCTTTACTGCTATTGTTTTAGTGTGCTGCCGAACCCTCTTCGGAGGATTTCAGCGAAAAAGAAGTGTTTACATTGTATCGATACCGGTCGTCGATTTTCCCCTCCTTTGTCGTCACTGATCCCGTTTCACTACCCTCTCCACCAAACCTCCCCCTCCCCCACTCCTCGCTCTCATTCTCCACTCCCCTAGCACCTTCGCCAAATTTCTCTCTTCACGCTCTCCTCCCATCCCAGTTGTCTTGCTGTTCTCTTCTATCCTCCACTCTAAGAGCTTCCGCATATTGCTGAAGTAAATGGCAGTTTGTTTATACATTAAGATCATGTAACGCTGAATTTGAATGTTATTTTTTATGTTACTCAGTGTCATAGTCAACTGTCACTTGATTTTTAAATCACCGTTTTTCCTTTACATTTGTCTTGAATATTATCAACAATGACTTAAGTGCATGTTCTGATTATTCTAGAGTGTTGTAAAGGTGTTCGTTTGACAGGTATAATGCGCCTTAGGCATTGAACTATTCACGCCAAAACTGAACAATTTGGCGTCAATAACTAGCAGAAGTAATAGTTGTCATCTGCCAATTACCAGGTACAACTTAAAAACGAAAAATATATATTTTGCAAACTATAACCTGTGCGGTTATGCCCAGTTACGCCTGGGTAATAGGGCATACCCATTTTGGGCCGTGGAAACGACGTCACTCAGCGCCAAATGCGAATTACACTGGTAATTTATCCAGCCCTGGTTAAAGGGTCGGATAAAAGGGGCGACGCCCACGTCATAGAAGCAAACAGAACCATGCGTCATACGGAACAATAGCAAACAATGCCTGTCGTTCGAAACCATGTATTGACACCTGTTATCATGATTGCCGTCAGCCCCGAAGAGTAGCTTCATAAAGATATATGATGGGTGATGATTAAACACGTAGGTCCTCTATGTTTATAATGTCTACATTATGCCGCCGTATTATCTACAGGGAACGATAATCATTCCAAGTAGAGCACACTGCTCTGCAGAATTGTACCACGCCACCAGTCGGCGGAGATTATTTTTTTTGTAAACCCGCTTAATGAGAATAACGTTATTACGCATTTGTTAATGTGGGTGTGACTTGTGTTTCAGTATACACGTAATATTAATAAATGATGATTGTAAAGTTTTTTTTATTTATGTATTTATATTTTTTATTTCTTATATACCATCATGAAATCAATTCGCGAGTCAATAATGATGTATGCAGACATTCCTCAGTGTGTGGAGTGTGGACATGCCCCATCCTTCCCCTATGTAACTATCAACTAAGTTTCAAAATGTGTGATCATTCGCATCCATGTGTTCCTTGAATGTTCACTGATCTGACAATATAACTATTATGGTGGTAAGTGAGAAACCTAAATGTGATCTAGAATAAGTAATAATACATTTGATGAAATAGATAAAAGTAATGTTAGTGTATATTAGATAATGGCTTATGGAGTTTCCATGGTGCATCTTCAAAATATATCTCACGTGGCATTGACTTGCACACACTCTACTCCAACATCCATTCACTGTTTCTGTTTCTACAGATTTACACAAACGGGTACACTTCTGTGCAACCGGGCTCTGGCTTCATCGATGTGTTTTTCTCTTCTGGAGGTATTGACACCTCTAAGAACGACGGCCGCGTATATTACAGACAAACAACGATTGGCGGGATTCTTCAGCGAGCGACAAGGGACGTCAGACGGTATTTCTCAGGCGCATCGACGTTTTCTGCCAACTGGGTATTAATCGCATCCTACCATCGCGTAACCTACGACAGCGGCAGTTCTACATCTCCGGTAAGGACGCACACGCAGTCTTCCCGTCGTCGAAGACAGCATTATTGGTAAACGCATCGTTACCACTCTTTTGTTTTGTTTTGTTTTGTTCCTCTTGTTGTTCGTGTTCTTCTTGTTCTTTTTGTTTTTATTGCTCTTCATGTTCATCTTCTTTTTCTTCTTCTTTTTCTTCTTTCCAGGTTGTTCTGCTGAGTCAAGTAAACGTCCTATAGTTAATATGCATAATATATTGTTTTTCATTGCACATATATCAACGGATTGTTCATATACATAATAAATAATAAACCTGTAAAGCCGCCAAAGGTGCCCCCTCCCTCCCCTCCCCCTCCCCCCTCCCCCCTCCCCCTCCCCCCCCACACGCACCACCCTCGGTATCCTGTCCTGCAATGTAAGCAGGAGAATTCTACTGTCGACACACCACATAGGTATATCGAAACGGTATAAATGATGGGATTGCACTTATTGAGTTGGTCTCTAACGTAGATTTAATACTTCTATATGATAATCGACAGCTAAAATTGTTAAGGCACGGGCCGTTCAATCTCGCATTTACTTCTTCAAATACAACGCATATGAACTGTGTCTCTCGGACTGTAATGAAACTTTTCCACGATATCAACTGCGTCCATGTGTTACCAGACATGACACTCTCGTCAAGCGATGCTATGCTGGAACTAGAGAAAGGCTCAGTGGGGTGATTTTGTCGCAGATACGCGGACATGACGCTGACACCATTCCACACTCGGACATGACGCTGACACCATTCCACACTCGGACATGACGCTGACACCATTCCACACTCGGACATGACGCTGACACCATTCCACACTCGGACATGACGCTGACACCATTCCACACTCGGACATGACGCTGACACCATTCCACACTCGGACATGACGCTGACACCATTCCACACTCGGACATGACGCTGACACCATTCCACACTCGGACATGACGCTGACACCATTCCACACTCGGACATGACGCTGACACCATTCCACACTCGGACATACCTCACATAGACGACGCGTACACTCAATTCACCTCTGCAATCATTCGCATCGCTAAACAACTCGTACAAAGAGGCCACCGTAAGACATAACAATATGGGACAATGAGTGCGACTAATTGGCAGAGAAACACCACGGAGCCCCATTTGAACAAAAAGTACATGACTCAACGATATCTTTGTCCGAAAACTTGGATACAAAGCGTCAGGAAACGTGGGTTGAAACAGTACAGACCGTTAGCTGCAACCACTCCCTCGTACCCGGATTATTCCCATCCCCAATCCGGGAAAGGACCCCAAAGAAACTGCTAGCTGTCGTCCGATGAGTTTAATGTCGGTTGGCTACAAACGAACCGAGCGACTGATCTACAAACGCCTGCTTCCTGTCGTTGATCCGCAGATGCCGCATCAGCCTTCGACGAGGAACAAGCACCGTCAAGCAAGTTGTCAAACTGACACAAGACATTCGAGACAGCCTTTGAAGCCGGGAAAATTGCGGAGCAGTCTTCGTTGAGATCTCATCAGTGCATGACTACATGGCAGGAATAATGTATAGGGGTAATGTATAGGGGTAATGTATAGGGGTAATGTGTGTATTATTCATTAGGGTGCTACTCCATGATGATATTTTCCTGGGGTAATGTTCTATGACGTCCAGGTAGTGATGTCCAGGGGTGTAGTGATTGAACCGACTTTTAAGGTCTATGTTAGCCTACCGCACATAATGACAACATGAACCACAAGAGGATTGTGAAACGATCCAGGATAAGCGAAAGTTGAACATATTTGTGGGATGAAACCAGTGAAAGCCGTGACAGGAAGACGATAGTCAAAAACAACAAAACAAGGGTGTGGTACACAGAGGGAAAGGTAGAAAAACACAAATAGAATATGGCATCGCTTGATATGGAGCATTTGCACAGGTCAGCCACTTGATCAATGCTTTGAGACTCGAAATTTAGTTTGCATAATATGTCTCGCATGTAGTGTGGTGATAATTAAACATTGTTAATACTTAATTATCATATAATGATTCCTCCTGCCCCATTGCTTATCTTATATCATTTTAATAATAATACATTTTACTTTTTCTTCATCTTATCGCTTCTGTTGATAACAGCGGAATTGTTACATTATCATATTTAATTTGTATTTATATTGCATCACGTGCGTGTTTGATGATTACATTCTAATCATAATAACTACACCATCGATTCTTATAACGTTATCAGTTGAATGCGTTTTTAAATAACACATATGAAATAATATAGATAAATGTTGATATAGTACGTTTGTCACAGGTGGCCACATTCCAAGTCGTACATATCACAAATGGTGTCCAGTCATACATTATGTACAATTACGGTGATGTGCAGTTTGCGGGCGACCCTGCTTCCTTACGTTACGCACAGGTGGGTTGAACGCGGTCTGGTACCAGAAACACACGCTATATTCAGTTAAACGCATTAACGGTAGTTAGTGCAATACTTTGACCGTAGCATTGCAAGGTACATCTGGACCAAATAGCCTAGAGGCAACGGGCATGGGACCAGCAGGCAAAGATATGTCAATTCGAATCACTTAAGATATATATTTGAGCTAAACACCCAAAGTCTTGACTAAAAAAACTTGTACATTGGCAGCTAATTTCAACATATTCCGATAGTGTATGGCGGCACGTAGTTTGCTGTAGGGCATTACGGAGTAGTTGAGAAACACTTAGCACACCACGTAGTTAGATAGATCAAACTTGAAGAAATGACTCGGTATACAAAGGAACCTAGAGGCAATTGATTTGATGTAAATTTCAGTGAGGGTGAGCCGAATGTTGGAAAGTTACTAGAATCTTAGAATCCAACAACAACAACAACAGCAGTAGCAGCGTAAACTATCTGCATCCCCGTAATGGTCCATAGTTATCCGGAATGTTATGTTTTGATGGGTAGTAGGCGGGCGTGTATAAACGCAATGAATTGCGGCATTGATTGTCTACGGAAATACAACTTGTACTTTAAATAACAGAGTCGGAAAGAATTACTGTTTTAATCAAGAATGCACCGTACCAACAGTAACGCCTACTGATATTAAAAAGAAATCACAACACTAGCATTAGAACACAGACATCGGTTGATTTGACGTTTGCATGAATTCGAATGCAATTTAGCATACGTAGGCACATATACGCGATTGTTTCAGCGCACAGCAAAACATTCTCGCGAATTACGTGTAGTACTTTCGTCGACGATCGATCCCGCGATCCACTACGTTTATATACGTTATATTATGCACCAGAGGCGCCACGGGTTGTTTCGGGTAGGCGCTATTAGAGACAACTGTCAGTGATTATAATGATGATGTTGGTGCCACTGTTTCTACAGTTGGCGCTCGATGAAAGTTATCACCTACCCGACTCTAAAAAGCCGTCGGCTGTTGATGTCGAGTTGACTACAAATGTCGACGTGTTGGGTCGTTGGATATTCCGTGTCGATGGCAGTACAGTGCTACCTGGCCGAATCTTCAATCAAGGTTTGTCTGATGATCCCGATGTGTATTTTCTTACGTAATTGGAACATATGACCAATTATATAATGACCTCTACAATTAGTTTGACAACGGTAAGTTAAGGAAAACAAACGTCTGTTTATGGCAGAAATATATGGATATAGTACAGGAACAATTTATTTGGGTTACTGTAGCAACAGATCTATATAGTAAAGTAGTGTGTGACTCTGTCTGTCTGCATGTCTGTCTGTATGTCTGTCTGTCTATCTGTCAGTTGTCTCTATGTTAGTTAATCTGTATGTCTGACTGACTGTCTGTTTGTCTGTCCGTCCGCGTGTCCGTCTGTCCGTCTGACTGTCTGTCTGTATGTCTCTCTAGATGTGTGTCTGTATGTCTGTTCGTGTGTCTGTCCCCTCGTATTTCCGTCACTTTCATATATAAAGAGCTGATATTTTGTAGGCGTGCAGTACTTTAAAACAAATTAAAAATCCTTTGCGGTGGGATATTATGTCGAAAGAACCAATGTGGACGTTTCACATAAATTACGTAACTCAGAACTATAGTTACGTGCAATTGTCAGCAACACTATGCACATTTCAACCATTGTTGTGTTATCTACGTCAAACATCTACCGAACGATTTGTGAAGCCGGCTGTTTTTCGTGATTTTTGTGGTGTGTGTGTGTGTGTGTGTGTGTGTGTGTGTGTGTGTGTGTGTGTGTGTGTGTGTGTGTGTGTGTGTGTGTGTGTGTGTGTGTGTGTGTGTGTGTGTGTGTGTGTGTGTGTGTGTGTGTGTGTGTGTGTGTGTGTGTGTGTGTGTGTGTGTGTGTGTGTGTGTGTGTGTGTGTGTGTGTGTGTGTGTGTGTGTGTGTGTGTGTGTGTGTGTGTGTGTGTGTGTGTGTGTGTGTGTGTGTGTGTGTGTGTGTGTGTGTGTGTGTGTGTGTGTGTGTGTGTGTGTGTGTGTGTGTGTGTGTGTGTGTGTGTCTGTTAGTATTATATTTTTTTTTTTATTTTTACAATTAGCGGTAGTATTATTATCGTGACATTGCCATTTCCTGTTTTATGAGATTTCGCAAGTAGACACTCTTCGCGCTGTTAGATGGTCAACCGACATAAGGTCTACATAAAGTTGATGCTACCAAAAAAAGTGATTTTGCCTAAACGCGCTGATTTGGCGATGGTATCAATTTACGGTCTTCGTTGCATTACAAACGAATATTAAATGTGGACGCAGGACTATTGATTTATCGTGTGTACCTATTTTTTACCTCGCACACGTTAACTTATGTAATACACTGTTAAGAAGTAGATTACAAAATGTAAGTTCATTCACTAAAGTTATTATGTTTCAGACGTGTATGACTGCGATAATAATTCGCCATGTACAGCAGCGAACCGTGCGTTGGGCAAGTACTACTTCGCATACATCAACATGTCGAAGTTTGTTCAATGTGGCGCCTGGGGCCAGTGTTGGATACGTCCATGTGCCCCTGGCACTGTCTTCAAAGCCTCCATCTCCGTGTGCGTTCACGCGTCACAAAGCTGAAGCTGTCATCTATGGTCGATGATGATATAGCAGTCGCATTTTTGTTTTTAAGCAGTAGATAAAAGGATCAGTTGTTGTCTGTGTCGCTACGAATTAAAAGCTTGTTATTCTGAATATAATTATCTCTTTCGACGGTTTATTTGTTTCTTCGTTCTGGGCACGCTCCCGGTTGTCCAAACTGTTGCTCACAAATTGCTACTTAGTAAATTGGTCGGGAAACTGCTTCAGAAAGTCACTCACGGAATATATAATTCCAAAATAACACGCCGATTTTTATATTGTAATACAAGCGTAACAATGTTGCCTGAGATTAGACATGGTTTAAGTAAACATTCAGTAGGCCAGTTCAGAGTTTAGCCCAACGGAAACTATTTACCCAAATATTCCACCAGTAAACCTCCCGGTACACGTTTGCCGCTGTGTTCACGGAAAACTTGGGTATCTCGATTTTTGGGGATATCTCACAATGTCTTGACCAATTACCATGCAATCTCTCAACTTCAAAATGGCACGAAACGCAACATCGCTTGTAATGCCATCTTGTAATGCCATCTTGTAATGCCATCTTGCATATCATTTGATCCTGTGAGTCTACCTCTATACAAGTTTTTCGTGTTTAAAAACGTTATTTTGTTATATACACTCAGTATACACTCAGTGTTAAAAGAAACCGATCACTTTTATTCTACGTATTTGTCATAGCAATAGGTGGGTGGGACTTTGACATGAATTTGTCATAGCAATAGGTGGGTGGGACTTTGACATGAATTTGTCATAGCAATAGGTGGGTGGGACTTTGACATGAATTTGTCATAGCAATAGGTGGGTGGGACTTTGACATGAATTTGTCATAGCAATAGGTGGGTGGGACTTTGACATGAATTTGTTTGTGTAGGTTCCCTGGAAACCATTTAATCAGTCACGTGTGACCATGACACGCTTTAGTTGGTTTTCTGATGGTCAGGTGTTGATAACCTCATTTGAATGATAGTTAGTCAAACATTGTGGGGCGATTTTAAGTACTGGTCTGTGAAGCCTTGATAAAGCCAATAAAAAGGCCACCATTGAACTTTATATCAGAATCAAAATGCCGCGCCTATCAAGTGGATAGCGCAATCGCGCTCTCTGCATGTTGTCATGTGGAGTTTTACAAGGTTTAACAAGGTTGCCATCCCAAACAACAAGTTCCTGATGGCAAGTGGACAAGGAAGCCATTGACTTATCGAGAGTCCAACAATTTTTTCATCTATGTGTAGCCCGCCCTTATCAAATATTTGTCAATTCTATTTTTAAACATATTCACCCTCCTAGCATTAACACAATCATTTGGCAGTTTGTTCCATTCTTTTATCACCATCTGTGAGAAAGAGTACTTTCTCATGTCCAACCTACACTGCTCCTTAACTAATGCTGCTTTATGTCCTCTGGTTCTACTGCCTTCTTTAAGTTTGAAGAACATATTCCTACCAACATCCTCATAACCATTCACTATTTTAAACACTTCTATTTGGTCTCCTCTTAGTCTCCTGATCTCTAGTGTTGTCAAACCACATTGTAATAAGCGACTTTCGTAACTAAGGTCTAAAAGAGTTGTGTTCTCTCGTATCGTGAGTTTTGCCAGCAGGCACAACGACAGGTAGTCACCAAATGCAGGCCATGATCCGGGCGACCACCAATCAAAACACATCGGCCATATCGATTCATCCTCACCAGTCATCTGCGGCCAGGCTTTGTACGGCAGACTCACAGCCGCTGTAACACCGGGTCGCAACAAACAACGCATCGGCAACTCAACTGTTAGAAGGAAATTTCATAATAGTTATTTTCTTGGAAGGAAACCATACAGTGGTCCGGTCCTCAGGGTTGTCCACCGCCGAAACAGATTAAAGTGATGTCAGTTAAATATGGAGTTATTACTTAATAACTCCATATTTAACAATTCTTCCTTTTGTGCAGCCTGTCCACAGTACACATTCATTGTTTGGTGACATACACACGTTTTCGTGCATTTAATCAGTATATATTTGATAAAAAACCTTCCTCCGTGACTGTTAGATGGCTATCGCATTTCCGTTGCCAAGGTACCTATTTGGGGTCAGCCTACTGTTACGTTTCCTATTGGCGACCATGTTAATGTTTTGCATGATTAAAAGAAAATGGTATCATAAAAAATTCTGAAACTTTTTACCTGCCGTTTTCATCATCTCATTGACATGCTGATCGAGTTTAGTCAAAGTCTTGTACTTCTAACTCATTTAAAATGCCTGAATGTGCCATACCCGTCAATTTTTACCTATTTCTCTATGAATTACTAAGCCTTGTGGCGAACAAATTGCCAAAAATCCTTCCGCCCATTGGAATCATCTACAAATCCACCGTTACACTATCAACATAATCTGCCAGCAAACTTGCCAATGTGCCTGCTCGAATGCAGTTATGTCAGATGATATGATTTTTTTTTTAATTACACATATCTAAAATTACTGTGCCCTACGTTCGTCTGTAACACACCAGGAAGTGTAACTTAGGCATGACCCCAGCAGCATCGTTGGTGGACCCGCCAGCGTTATCGCGGTCATGCAGTGGATGCTTTGTTCACGTGATCTGAGCGCCATCGAACTTCAGAGGCGCGTATGTCGAAGCCATCGATGGCCACACACGTTATTGAAGTGTGACTTTGCAACTTATGTATGTGATGCACAGTAGTCGCTACTCTTTACTATTGATATAATGTCACATTTCTGAAACTAGAATGTCCATCTTTCCATATCAATACAAATTTTATTATTTTGGTAGAAAAGCGCCATGTTCCAACATGATATTAGTGGTAAGTATATTTTGACTCTGTGTATAGATCTCTTATATCTCCGACGGCTAGGAAAAAAGGCGTTACAAAATGAATGCCATTATATGTCTCACTATGAAAATAAAGAGATCTTCTATTTTTGAATTTTGTCCCTTGTTACCTCTGACGTTTTGTTTGTTAATATCTGGGTCACAAAATCACTAATACTGTTCTGATAATGAAGAACCGGAATCAGACGAGTGGCGTCACACAGTGGACAAAACAACACTAGTTTTGATATTCTAGTCTGCGCTTGTCAACCGGTTAAAGACATGTGCTTCGGTAGGAGCAGTTTCTTGACGGATGAGCGATCTCACGATATAGCTTGAGACGGCTCGTTCGAGGCTGCAATGGCGATTCTGTAGAACACGTTGCCCAACCACGGACACACGACTTAAAAAGAAATTTCGTTACAATCTCATTAGATTGTGAACACGACAGTTTGCGGTATCCATTGTATTCGTTTTTAATTGAATATTGTTTTTGTAACCATTAAGATAAGTTGGCTATATCTCAGTAATGTTTATTACGTTGCTATATTATGCAATATGTATTGTGGAAGTATTATTTTAATAATTTAAATATATTGGTCTATGCAGCAATTAAATACCATGTTTTTTATATGTTGTATAATAATACGAACTATTTAAATACAGTTTATTATTAGTATTGCTATTATTAATATGATATGCATACATTATGATAAGTTAATTACAGTGCAGTTCAGTTTCATTACTCCCAATGAGCAACTTGTCTACAGGCATTCCACGTCAATATTAGCACTAGACATGGCGCATGCCTGGCATAGTGTATTGTCCTCTATATATTGTACAAAACACGCAAGAACGCAATCGCGCACGGGGAAACCTTCACCCAGTGCAATTTGTTTCGGCCTCACAATTCATGATTATGTTTTCTCGTGCGGACCAACCTGTTGTGTATCCAAATCTCCTATGGCGATTTCGTAATAAATCGTGCCATAAACATCTGAGTGGTGTCGTCTATGAATGTGCCGCCTGTGTTTACTTACCGTTCACATAACAATGTTTAAAATTCACTGATTTTCGCTTTCATGTTGTTTGACATAATGTTTCAAACACCAAACTATGCAGTGTTCAGTCAACGTTGCACCAATATGTGTGTGTGTCTTCAGTGGTTTCCAAAACTGCAGTCCAGTTTAGTGTCAGAATTTGTCAATTTTATATATGCTTAATGCTGTGTTTATCATTGAACACGTATATGTATAGTTTACTATTAAGCCGCGTGACATACGTTTATGCGTTTTGCATTCACCATTGAAAACGTATGTAAATAATTATTGGGTTTGGTGGAAGGGTCTATGGAACCACGGACCCGTCAAAAACACGGAATACCCTCGCGTTGAAATTTTATTTACGACATGACGTAAATATTAGCAACCCGTCGCAATTATATTTAAGACCCGCCTCAAATAATTGCAACGGGTCTAAAATCGAATTACGACGGGTCGCTAAATGACCGTCGGGTATCAAGTCAACCAATAGCGGCACGTTCCCGCGGATTAGTTAAATCCACCAATAGCATGTCTGACGATACAGTACGCCTGTTGTTTCCTGTGGTGGTGCAAGTCAGCGTACACTCTTCTAACACGAACACGTGTTATGATCCAGCAAGTTAATCCCGGCCAACTAACTGGCTTTCTATCTGCTTTAATACCAGAACACATTATCTCAAATATATGTTCCTTGTGTAACAATTCAATGTTAGTTGTGAACTGCACACGCCTTTGTAGACTCACATTTTTTTTATAAATCTAACCAATTAAATTTTTTTGGGTCAAAACAAATAAAGCTTTAAATACCTTCATTTCTTTCTTGACACATTGTTCCATACTCGGAAGATTGCATCATATAGTAGCGGAAACTATGTATGTGTACAATGTTGAAGGAACAATCTACCAGAACCAACGCAATCTACCAGAACCAACACAATCTACCAGAACCAACTTTGTATCAACCTCCCGTTAACCCCAATTCGCCCCTTTCCTTATCCCATCTCCACCCATGTACATTGAAACATTCCCACTGAATGTTTTAAGCATTAATATTAATTCCGCTACCGTATGTTGTGATGCACCTTTTAAGTCGCATTGTTGTGTCCAATAAAGGCATTTCATACGTGATATTTTTATGGGTATTGCTACCATTTCTGTATAGTCTGGCTAGAGTAAGTAGATGCCAAATGTGCAATGTATAGTCTGACATATTGGCTGGCGTAAGTGGATGTCACATGTGCAATGCATAGTCTGGCGTATCGGCTGGAGTAAGTGGATGCGTCGTTGGCGAGATCCAGAAGATTGCTCTCATCAAGAGACAGGAAGAGGTTATAAAACATTTGTGTGCATCCTGTGAATAGATCCCGCCAGAACCGTTCAACTCTCTGGTTGTGTGTGTTGGCTCCTGTTATCATGCTGTCTCTGCCTGTACCAGCGTGTACTCTCTGGTTGTGTGTATTAGCTCCTGTTATCATGCTGTCTCTGCCTGTACCAGCGTGTACTCTCTGGTTGTGTGTATTGGCTCCTGTTATCATGCTGTCTCTGCCTGTACCAGCGTGTACTCTCTGGTTGTGTGTATTAGCTCCTGTTATCATGCTGTCTCTGCCTGTACCAGCGTGTACTCTCTGGTTGTGTGTACTGGCTCCTGTTATCATACTGTCTCTGCCTGTACCAGCGTGTACTCTATGGTTGTGTGTGTTGGCTCCTGTTATCATACTGTCTCTGCCTGTACCAGCGTGTACTCTCTGGTTGTGTGCATTGGTTCCTGTTATCATACTGTCTCTGCCTGTACCAGCGTGTACTCTCTGGTTGTGTGTATTGGTTCCTGTTATCATACTGTCTCTGCCTGTACCAGCGTGTACTCTCTGGTTGTGTGTATTGGTTCCTGTTATCATGCTGTCTCTGCCTGTACCAGCGTGTACTCTCTGGTTGTGTGTATTGGCTCCTGTTATCATGCTGTCTCTGCCTGTACCAGCGTGTACTCTCTGGTTGTGTGTACTGGCTCCTGTTATCATACTGTCTCTGCCTGTACCAGCGTGTACTCTCTGGTTGAGTGCATTGGCTCCTGTTATCATACTGTCACTGATTGTACCAGCGTGTACTCTCTGGTTGAGTGCATTGGCTCCTGTTATCATGATGTCTCTGCTTGTACCAGCGTGTACTCTCTGGTTGAGTGCATTGGCTCCTGTTATCATGCTGTATCTGCCTGTACCAGCGTATACTCTCTGGTTGTGTGCATTGGCTCCTGTTATCATGCTGTCTCTGCCTGTACCAGCGTATACTCTCTGGTTGAGTGCTTCGGCTCCTGTTATCGTGCTGGCTCTTCCTGTACCAGCGTGTACTCTCTGGTTGTGTGTGTTGGTTCCTGTTATCATGCTGTCTCTGCCTGTACCAGCGTGTACTCTCTGGTTGTGTGTGTTGGTTCCTGTTAGCATGCTGTCTCTGCCTGTACCAGCGTATACTCTCTGGTTGTGTGTGTTGGTTCCTGTTATCATGCTGTCTCTGCCTGTACCAGAGTGTACTCTCTGGTTGTGTGTGTTGGTTCCTGTTATCATGCTGTCTCTGCCTGTACCAGCGTGTACTCTCTGGTTGTGTGTATTGGCTCCTGTTATCATGCTGTCTCTGCCTGTACCAGCGTATACTCTCTGGTTGTGTGCATTGGCTCCAGTTATCATGCTGCCTCTGCCTGTACCAGCGTATACTCTCTGGTTGAGTGCATTGGCTCCTGTTATCATGCTGGCTCTGCCTGTACCAGCGTATACTCTCTGGTTGAGTGCATTGGCTCCTGTTATCATGCTGTCTCTGCCTGTACCAGCGTGTACTCTCTGGTTGTGTGTGTTGGTTCCTGTTATCATGCTGTCTCTGCCTGTACCAGCGTGTACTCTCTGGTTGTGTCTGTTGGTTCCTGTTATCATGCTTTCTCTGCCTGTACCAGCGTGTACTCTCTGGTTGTGTGTGTTGGCTCCTGTTATCATACTGTCTCTGCCTATACCAGCGTGTACTCTCTGGTTGTGTGCATTGGCTCCTGTTATCATGGTGTCTCTGCCTGTACCAGCGTATACTCTCTGGTTGAATGCATTGGCTCCTGTTATCATGCTGGCTCTGCCTGTACCAGCGTATACTCTCTGGTTGAGTGCATTGGCTCCTGTTATCATGCTGTCTCTGCCTGTATCAGCGTGTACTCTCTGGTTGTGTGTATTGGCTCCTGTTATCATACTGTCTCTGCCTGTACCAGCGTGCACTCTCTGGTTGTGTGTATTGGCTCCTGTTATCATGCTGGCTCTGCCTGTACCAGCGTGTACTCTCTGGTTGTGTGTGTTGGCTCCTGTTATCATGCTGGCTCTGCCTGTACCAGCGTGTACTCTCTGGTTGTGTGTATTGGCTCCTGTTATCATACTGGCTCTGCCTGTACCAGCGTGTACTCTCTGATTGAGTGCATTGGCTCCTGTTATCATACTGGCTCTGCCTGTACCAGCGTGTACTCTCTGGTTGAGTGCATTGGCTCCTGTTATCATACCGTCTCTGCCTGTACCAGCGTGTACTCTCTGGTTGTGTGTATTGGCTCCTGTTATCATACTGGCTCTGCCTGTACCAGCGTGTACTCTCTGGTTGAGTGCATTGGCTCCTGTTATCATACTGTCTCTGATTGTACCAGCGTGTACTCTCTGGTTGAGTGCATTGGCTCCTGTTATCATGCTGTCTCTGCTTGTACCAGCGTGTACTCTCTGGTTGAGTGCATTGGCTCCTGTTATCATGCTGTCTCTGCCTGTACCAGCGTATACTCTCTGGTTGTGTGCATTGGCTCCTGTTATCATGCTGTCTCTGCCTGTACCAGCGTATACTCTCTGGTTGAGTGCATCGGCTCCTGTTATCGTGCTGGCTCTTCCTGTACCAGCGTGTACTCTCTGGTTGTGTGTGTTGGTTCCTGTTATCATGCTGTCTCTGCCTGTACCAGCGTGTACTCTCTGGTTGTGTGTGTTGGTTCCTGTTATCATGCTGTCTCTGCCTGTACCAGCGTGTACTCTCTGGTTGTGTGTGTTGGTTCCTGTTATCATGCTGTCTCTGCCTGTACCAGCGTGTACTCTCTGGTTGTTTGTGTTGGTTCTTGTTATCATGCTGGCTCTGCCTGTACCAGCGTGTACTCTCTGGTTGTGTGTATTGGCTCCTGTTATCATGCTGTCTCTGCCTGTACCAGCGTATACTCTCTGGTTGAGTGCATTGGCTCCTGTTATCATGCTGTCTCTGCCTGTACCAGCGTGTACTCTCTGGTTGTGTGTATTGGCTCCTGTTATCATGCTGTCTCTGCCTGTACCAGCGTGTACTCTCTGGTTGTGTGTATTGGCTCCTGTTATCATGCTGTCTCTGCCTGTACCAGCGTGTACTCTCTGGTTGTGTGTATTGGCTCCTGTTATCATGCTGTCTCTGCCTGTACCAGCGTGTACTCTCTGGTTGTGTGTATTGGCTCCTGTTATCATGCTGTCTCTGCCTGTACCAGCGTGTACTCTCTGGTTGTGTGTATTGGCTCCTGTTATCATGCTGTATCTGCCTGTACCAGCGTGTACTCTCTGGTTGTGTGTATTGGCTCCTGTTATCATGCTGTCTCTGCCTGTACCAGCGTGCACTCTCTGGTTGTGTGTATTGGCTCCTGTTATCATGCTGTATCTGCCTGTACCAGCGTGCACTCTCTGGTTGTGTGTATTGGCTCCTGTTATCATGCTGTCTCTGCCTGTACCAGCGTGCACTCTCTGGTTGTGTGTATTGGGTCCTGTTATCATGCTGTATCTGCCTGTACCAGCGTGCACTCTCTGGTTGTGTGTATTGGCTCCTGTTATCATGCTGTATCTGCCTGTACCAGCGTGCACTCTCTGGTTGTGTGTATTGGCTCCTGTTATCATGCTGTCTCTGCCTGTACCAGCGTGTACTCTCTGGTTGTGTGTATTGGCTCCTGTTATCATGCTGTCTCTGCCTGTACCAGCGTGCACTCTCTGGTTGTGTGTATTGGCTCCTGTTATCATGCTGTCTCTGCCTGTACCAGCGTGCACTCTCTGGTTGTGTGTATTGGGTCCTGTTATCATGCTGTCTCTGCCTATACCAGCGTGTACTAACATGAAGTTTGCAACATCAACATTCTCCCCACCAAAGTCCGATCGCACTCGGGATGGGACTCCATTATTATAAAAAAGAAGAAGAAGTGTATTTGTTTCACCCCAAATACAATAATTCAGTTATGTTACATTGGTTTTGGTTTGAATAAGTAGGCATATACCCATATGTATACATATATATATGAATTTACATACATATACCTCATAAACATACAACACATAATGCATACAAACATACATATATACATACATGCATACATACATACATACATACATACATACATACATACATACATACATACATACATACATACATACATACATACATACATACATACATACATACATACATACATTCTTTCATTCATTCGTAAATACAAATACATACGTACATAGATACATACATGCAGGCATGTACGTCATAAACATACAACACATAATGCATACATACATACATACATACATGCATACATACATACATACTTACATACATACATACATACATACATACATACATACATACATACATACATACATACATACATACATACATACATACATACATACATACATACATCCGCCTAAGAAGTTTGCTTAATAGTTAAAGACATAAACATGCTGATGGGGTGGGTGGCTCCCACTAAGACAAAATGTGTCGCTGTCATAGGAGCCACCCCAGTTTTAATTAAACAGTTTCATTTTTCTATTAGTCACGTGTCATGTGTTTATCTGTGAGTGTGTGGTGTGTATAGATGTCTTTGTTCATTTTACGAATATTTGTGTCTTTGTGCTAATCGTTTGTATAATATTTATAATTTATGATATTTATAATTTATTGGTTTTGAATATGCAGCAGTCGTGTAGTGGAAAGTGTGCTTATATCACTATATTTGTGTAAAAAGCACTTTTTACATAGAATGTGAATCCATATATATATTTCATCTTAGGCTATGATAAAATACAGCATTTGTTGTACATGCTACGGAACAAAGCACAGCATTTGTGTACTGAAGTCTTATTTTATAAACAAAATCACAGCATTTGTTTTAAAAGCTAAATAACAGTCTAATAGGCTATGATAAAATAAAGGATTTGTTTTAAAGGCAACGGAATACGATAACATTATAAAATGTAGTAGTCTTTTTTATAAAAAGAATTATATTCAATGTTGCAGCGTTTATGTTCGGGAACACCACATAGATGTGAAGGGAAGCTAGTATGAGTTTCCTGCATCATTTTACTATACTAGGCTCTGGAGGGTCATGTCCCCGTCGGCTTGTATTCTACGCTCGTCAATGACGAACGTTCCTGAACGTAGTTATAAAATCGAAGAATCTCTAACCCGATAACCGCGTTTTTTTCGACACCGCTTCTCCTGTTTTGTAGGACTTCCATGAACACGTCTTTTGAAAAAAAATGTATGTTTTTTGTTGAAATGTTAGTGTTGGGTTTGTCGGTATGGCCGAAACAATAATAGGTTTTGCTACACAATCCGACGAAGCCGTCACCCTTCCATTCTACCTTGAACAGGCCGGGGGTTCTCTTGTCGTGGCGCGCACGCGCAACGCAACATTGCTCGGATGCGACCAACTCGCGGCCGACCAACCGACATACCACGTAATCTTGCACATGATGCGCATCGAAACATACCGAAGGAACCACTCCGACCTGTTTCTAAAACAATGTTCTAACTTGCCCGGGGTAACACAGTCTTCTAGCGAATTGGCAGCAACGGCCAAATACAATGAATCCGTGTCCATCTCACACAACTGAAACAGGGGGCGTTCTACGTAGAAATCTATAACGTCGTAATAAAATTGAAGCATTTCTAATTTAGCATAATTGTAAACAAAAAAACAAAATATCCCGTTTGTATCGTTTGGAGACCGCATCGAATGATACTTTTAGAATTTATCATCTGGTTCAGAGATTCCGAGATTTGGTCGAGTTGCCTGGATCGATGACTGTTTACACCCCGGACAGCTGCTGTGTCGTTTCAAAAATCAATGTTGCGGTGTCGTTGGTCACCGTCTTGCCGTGCGCCGAGTTGTCTAGCAGCTTCCTGGTGTCCGCTAGGATGGCTCTGTCCGGATGCACGTCGCCTTGGCGGCATGCATCTCAGACATATTCACCTAAGCCCCTAAAGCATGGTTTAGGTTTGTACGCTACGACTTGATAGATGTGCGATACCACTAAACCATGCTTCATGTACCACTCTAAAAGGGGTGTGGTTAAAAGAATCTTTTTACCAAAATAGGAGGCAACCAGGGTACGGCGGGGAGTTGATAAAATACCATGATCCTCGTTGAACGCACGCATAAAATCACCGATGTCGGAACGGGTTATGTTAGGTTGCAATTCGCCGAAATTATGTTTCAAATGGTCCGGAACAGAATTGTATAACTTGCCCGGGGTAACACAATTTTGGTTTTAGAAAATGTTTCACTTCAGAAATTTGTTTTAATTTCTTCCACTCACACTCCCACATTTTGTTTCTTGGCGCTGTAACAAACATCACATGACCTTAAGCATTTGTCGTGTTGACAGCACATGTGATCACATGAACTACATCGACTAACTGAAAGAAATATAGGCATTCAAACGGTATGATAAAATTAAATAAAAATTACCTGTATGTCTACCGTAGCCGACCTCTTCCTTTTCCCCTTCGATACCTCTGGCTTATATATGTTATTAACAGGGTTGGCATGTAACAAACTAAAAGTACTTTGTTACAATACTTGAGTAGTTATTTCAAGTGATTGGCGTGTAACGAAGTAGAATTTTAACTAAATACTTTTTACTTGTAATAATAACTTATTATTACTTAGACATGTTGCAAAACGGCACAGGGCGGCCATGTTGGAAGGAGAATATTGCTGCTTTGTGTTCGCTAGGGGGCACTTTATTTAAGAAGAAATATTCTTGTAAAAACCAATAGGGGCGCTACTACTTGCTAATAATTATATAACCAGCTAGGTGGCGTTTCTTAATAGAAATACGGGTCAATGTCACAGACGTAAGTCGCAGGGAGGCATGACAGCTTGTTAGTAATGTTTGTACTCGCTAGTGGCCAGCTCCTTACTGCATATATGGGTCAATGAGCTGCATATTGTCGCTGGGAGGCGTGACAGTATGTTAATAATATTCATAGTCTCTAGGTGGCAGCTCCTTACAGTATGTATGGGCCAATGCTATATAAATAGAGTCGCTGGGAGGCGTGAGAGCTTGTTAATAATATTCAGAGTCGCTAGGAGCAGCTCCTTACTGTATATATGAGTCAATGTTAATAAACATAGAGCCGCTAAGGACCTTTTGTGGGGACAGCTCTGGTCGTCGACGGAGACAGAGCCGGGACGGTCCTGGGGCAGCTACTCTGGTCGTCGACGGAGACGGAGCCGGGGCGGTCCTGAGGCAGTGGCTCTGGTCATCGACGGAGGCGGGGCGGTCCTGCGGGCAGTGGCTCTGGTCGTCGACGAAGACGGAGCCGGGGCGGTCCTGGTGGCAGTGGCTCTGGTCGTCGACGGAGACGGAGCCGGAGCGGTCCTGGGGCAGTGGCTCTGGTCGTCGACGGAGCCGGGACGGTCCTGGGGGCAGTGGCTCTGGTCGTCGACGGAGACGGAGCCGGGACAGTCCTGGGGCAATGGCTCTGGTCGTCGACGAAGACGGAGCCGGGGCGGTCCTGGTGGCAGTGGCTCTGGTCGTCGACGGAGACAGAGCCGGGACGGCCCTGGGGCAGTGGCTCTGGTCTTCGACGGAGCCGGGATAGTCCTGGGGCAGTGGCTCTGGTCGTCGACGGAGATGGAGCCGGGGCGGTCCTGGGCAGTGGCTCTGGTCGTGGACGGAAACGGAGCCGGGGTGGTCCTGGGGCAGTGGCTCTGATCGTCAACGGAGACAGAGCCAGGACGGTCCTGGGGCAGTGGCTCTGGTCTTCGACGGAGCATGGACGGTCCTGGGGCAGTGGCTCTGGTCGTCGACGGAGACGGAGCCGGGACGGTCCTGGGGCAATGGCTCTGGTCGTCCACGGAGACAGAACCGGGACGGTCCTGGGGCAGTGGCTCTTGTCGTCGACGGAGACGGAGCCGGAGCCGGGACGGTCTTGGGGCAGTGGCTCTGGTCGTCGACGGAGACGGAGACGGAGCCGGGACGGTCTTGGGGCAGTGGCTCTGGTCGTCGACGGAGACGGAGACGGAGCCGGGACGGTCCTGGTGGCAGTGGCTCTGGTCGTCGACGGAGGAGGGGCGGTCCTGGGGCAGTGGTTCTGGTCGTCGACGGAGACAGGGCCGGGGCGGTCGTGGGGCAGTGGCTCTGGTCGTCGACGGAGCTGGGGCGGTCCTGGGGCATTGGCTCTGGTCGTCAACGGAGACGGAGCCGGGGCGGTCGTGGGGCAGTGGCTCTGGTCGTCGACGGAGACGGGCCGGGGCGGTCGTGGGGCAGTGGCTCTGGTCGTCGACGGAGACGGAGCCGGGGCGGTCGTGGTGGCAGTGGCTCTGGTCGTTGACGCAGTCGGAGCCGGGGCCGTCCTGGGGCAGTGGCTGTGGCTGGAGAAATTGACTCCTTAGTCAGTAACTATTATAAAACCAATTCTAAAATAAACATGAATAACTGTTCTTGCGTCATGCAAGTGTTGTGAGTTTTCATTACATTGTTTTCTTTTATGCCCAGTTGAACATTAGGTGCGCGATCTTTTCTGCATTCCCCTTTATGTTTTATATATCATAATGCCAAACGCAACTCCTCATTAATCTAACATCAGGATGCACCTTTGCTTTGTTACAAACAGTGTAGTGGTTGTGTTTGTGTATGTACCTGATTTACGTTATACTAATTTACGTTACGGCCTTTTTGTTTACCCTGACAAAAAATCTTAATCGACATGTGTCTTTGTTTGAATAAGAGTATTTATTTGCGATAATAAATGTAATTAATCATGCATATAGTGCGCTCTTTACTCCTTTGAAAAAATGTGTCACATATAAATCGTAACGTAAATCAGACATGTCACTACACTACTTGATATAACGATAACCTAGCATATTTATCTGAGGCGGTTGTGCTGTAGTGGTTAGAACGTCGGGCCCTCAATCGGGAGAACCCGGGTTAGAATCGTCTTCCCGCCATTTCGAAGCTTTTTGGGAAATTCGTTCACCCCACGTTGCCACTGTTCACTCAGCTGTATAAACGAGTACCTGGCCACATACAGAGAGGTATATGTAAGCGAACAATCTTCGCGCAGTAATTGCAGTAATTGGCTGAAAACTTCCCAGAGAAGTCGAGATGGCGTTGAAATGAACTGATCTGCCGTGGGTGAAGTGTAAAGCACTTTAAGCAGTCTCACGGACTGGACACAGCGCTATGTAAGAACGTACCTTTCTTTTCTTTTATTTGTCTATATTCTTTGTTATATTTATCTTGTGTGTAGCTTACTAAAACCCCTCTAATTGTGTACGATACGTTAACAACCGTTCTATATAACTAATTTGTCATAGAATCATGCAAAATTGTGAGACAGTCCACAGTCACGTTTTTTCCAATCGTGCCCATTATAACGTTTCTTGGCACATTTTTCCAGACGATTTTCCTTGCACTATGATATCACGTTAAACATCAATTAACTGGCCTGGTGCGTAAATGTCGAGAAAACGATATACGTCGTTTTTCAGAGAAAAAACAAAGATGATATCCCTCAATCAACGCAAACTTCACTTTCCGGGTTACGTTATTGACTATTACCTCCATATTTTGGAGAAGAAATCAATAACACGGGCTCACTATGGAGGGTTTTCATTCGGGACATATAGGGCTGGAAATACGTTTTCCCCTACTCTAGTTAATATATCTCAGTTCTTTATCCATAAATAGCTGCACCTTTCCACATATGACATACATTGGAACTATTAGTCCACTTTCTCCTGTTCAGATAAAATAAACAAAGGATATTAACAGATAAAGAATTACTACTATTAAATAGTTTTGCTTATTGAACACATGTATCATTTTCATCAACTTTAAGTCTAACAATACTAGAGACAGGTAATCCGTTGAGCATCATTTTGTAAAGCAAATCAATGTGCGATAGCAGTACTCATTCTAAGGTTAACAAATAAAAAAATATGCAAATCTCCGACTGAAACCACGTTGGTGTAATATAGAATATTCATAGAATACTTTACAATTGTACCAGGTAGACCTGTCTCGTCCTGTATGGCGGTGCCCGTGTGGCAAAGACGTTTAAGTCGAGCAAGCCAAGAAGAGCAACATTGTAATTTTGCAATATACGAATTGCTTCGATTTAACCTTGACAGATTGGTGCATTAGCTTACTTATTTTATAAACATGGCATAATATTTTATATTTCTTCCACAAGACCATTTTTGCAATTACATATAGACGTCCGAAAACTGGGTATTGACAGGTGACCTTTATTGTAGTCCTATCACTTTGTCTAATGATGTGGTAGAGACGTCACAATATCGACCAGCAACTGTTTACCACTTGGTAGGCATTGTCGCCAAGGATGTAATATCATACTTGAAATTGGACAAGTAATCGATATTTATTGTCGTTTTATAGCTTCGTTTGCTATTACTTAAATACATAAACGTTGGGGACGATTATACTGACGTAAAGATGTTCCGACTCATAACAATAATGACGATGTATTTGACATGTTATTTGCTTCTCAACATGTTTGTTACGTATTTAATGCAACGTAAATAATCCCCGCGACCAAAAAAATACCGAACCAAAATGAGATGCAGGAAACCGGACTAGATGGCGCCAAATTCATAACCCATGCCTATATTGGCTTACACCGGTTGGTTCGTTGTTGTTATTGTGAAGTGTACGCGTCTTTCTGCTTTAGAATGACGTATTGTTAACACATCATATAAATGATAAAACGTAACAATTGTACTGAATTTGTAAACTGCTGCATTTTAGCCAGACTGGTACGTCCGCAAAAAACAAAAATATGCTACTGTTATATGATGTTATATATTACGTAAATATTATAATACAATAGCATTATATATATATAATAATCATATATATTGTAATTATATGCAACAATACTATTATATATGCATTATGTATTGCAATAATATCATAAATTACATAATATATGTATATTGCATATACGAGCATAACAATATATTTTATTTGAAAAAGCGCCAGATCCAAATGTATTTGTGGCGCTTCAAATCATCTTACAAATTAATGTCCAAACCGTTCAAAACAGTAACCACTAAATGGGAATTGTACAAATATATATATATATATATATATATATATATATATATATATATATATATATATATATATATATATATATATATATATATATATATATATATATATATATTCCATTCGTTTTTGTCATAAGTGAGATTGAACACTTTCGCAAATGTCCAATCTGTACGATTATTTTATTAAAGCTACTTTATACGATGTAGTTATTCTAGATTACTTAAATTTGCATTGATATTTTCATAAGCATTTAATATATATAGCCATGTTTGGTCACCAATAAATCTCATATTCTTTATTGTTGTCAAACCACATTATTTTAAGCGTTTTTCGGAGCTGTGATATGTAATTTCTAGTCTTTTTGGAGGGTGTGTTTAGTACAATATCTCCTATTTAGTCTGTTCCATCCACGATCACATGTACTGTGTGTATACATTTTCCAAAATGTAATAGCATCTGTAATTTTCAGATCAAATGACTAATATTTATTAATATTGTATTTTCTGTTGCCTCCATAACCTTTGTTTACAACACCTCGAACGCAGCACGACTGAATTATCACTGGTGCCGCTTTATCTGGTGATGATTCGGCAATCGTTTCTGTAAATGGCGGGTTTGGTGATCATTGGCGAGTATGGGAGTTGTGTAACATGTGGTAGTGACATACACAACTTAAAGGCAACACATCACACATGAACAATGACACTATCGATTTTAGAGGCGACTACATGCATCGGTATTTGAGAGTTGTGAAGAAAATCTATGGCTATCGTTGCCTGTGGTGTGCGCGCAATCAGTTATGCAACATGTGTTAATGACAGATGGAGCGGAAAAGCAGTACATAATATAAGCACCGACGTTGTCGCTAGCAGTCGGCATCTGATACTTGTGGCTATAAGATATCATGTTTCAATTAAACGTTCACCTGTTAATGTTGGTGGTGGGCGCGCTGCTCGCCGAGACGGGGCTAGCCATCTTGGCGCCGCCACACTTCTACCCCTTTGGGCCAGGAAAAGGCGACTCGATGTTACCGGTATCCGATGACGGAAGTGGAGAAGTTACGTTCACCCGTTCGTTTCCATATTATGGCGTTCCTCGCAACAAAGCTTGGGTATGTAAAAAGGATAAGTCAAAGTTCGGCGAGAGATTTGCATACAATGACTAGGCGAGACCGGGGCCAGTTGTTACAATTTTCAGTTAAGGTCGTATTTTATAAAAAAAAGTATGCTAGATGCATTATTTCTGTCAATGTATACATTACATTTATACATTAAGTTTATTATTCGTGTTAACAAAATGTACCAAACCATTGATATTCCATATTGTTGTTAGGTAGATATGTGAAGTTTCCCAGGCGCGGTCGACTGTAACAAATATCAACTAACAAGTTGTTACATCATACTGGTCACGTTGTTACATCATACTGGTCACGTTGTTACATCATACTGGTCACGTTGTTACATCATACTGGTCACGTTGTTACATCATACTGGTCACGTTGTTACATCATACTGGTCACGTTGTTACATCATACTGGTCACGTTGTTACATCATACTGGTCACGTTGTTACATCATACTGGTCACGTTGTTACATCATACTGGTCACGTTGTTACATCATACTGGTCACGTTGTTACATCATACTGGTCACGTTGTTACATCATACTGGTCACGTTGTTACATCATACTGGTCACGTTGTTACATCATACTGGTCACGTTGTTACATCATACTGGTCACGTTGTTACATCATACTGGTCTCGTTGTTACAGCAAAGAACGCGTGGTTCGCAAAAATATTTCACTCGTACATGCTATTGTTATTACTTTAATCAAATTATACACACTTATATATCTTATACACAGTGTGCATAACAATGTAGATGTATTTCAGATACTTTCCAGATACATTTCAGATACAATGTATATTACAGATTTTGCTGGAAATATTCCATTGGTGAATTGCAATTAGATAGATAAGCCAGTAATTACTCACAGTATGGAGTAGTTCAAGAATGTTGATGAAAGAATATTGCTTTATTGATGATTATATAATTAGTAATTATATTTGTTTCATGTTTATAAAAGTAACTAGCGAAGCCATTTGGATCACTCAAAGTCATTCATATGGAAATCTTGTGCAGATCATGAAGTGACACATGTCAAACATCAAATAACATCATAGCAATTGAGTTTACTTTGATGCTTGCGATGTTAATCATATAAAAGGTGAGCTGTTCATGCTGTTCAGTGTCAAAATGTATATGTATCTAGATACATTTGAATGAATATGTTTCTGTATCTAGATACTTTTGAATCTATCTGTATATATATGTATATATATATATGTGTGTGTGTGTGTGTGTGTGTGTGTGTGTGTGTGTGTGTGTGTGTGTGTGTGTGTGTGTGTGTGTGTGTGTGTGTGTGTGTGTGTGTGTGTGTGTATATATATATATATATACATTTAAAATTCATGAATCTGTATCTGTGACATTTCCAATGTATCTGTATCTTATCTAGATACATTGGTGATGTATCTGCCTCAGGTCTGGTAGGAAATAGTGAATGGCTGTATAATGCAACGTCTACTCGACTGAATGATACACACACGTACGCACTCACGCACAACCATTCACATTTCAACGAATCGTGCAATATTTATTAATTGCTAAAATAGGGTTATGCTATACAAATTAACAAGATTTAACAAGATTGCCATCCAAGACAAAACACCCAGATTGCAAGTGGACAAGGAAGCCATAGACTTATCGGGAGTCCAATCATTTGTCATCTATATGTAACCCGCCCTTCTGAGACACTTGTTAATTTTGTTTGACGCTGCTAGCGTTAACAGTATTGGTTATAAACCGGTACGCTAGGCTTCACAAGTGAAATAAAGCGTTTACACGTCGTGGTTAAATGAGTGTTGTTCTTTCAGTCATTGTCAGCACACAACCCGCTGGCTGAGCCATCGGTGCGAGCCACCCAAACATTGTTACAGTTGTAACAACTTGCCCCAATACAATTGTAACAACTTGCCCCAACACAATTGTTGCAGTTGAACGCACGTGGACATTAACAAATCCTAGCTAAAAAGTGGCTGTTTGGGATGAAAATGTGTGGGCATACCCAACAAAGGTGTTAGGTGGTTAAAAGTAATTTATTTCCACACCTCGTTAAGTTCGTCTTCTGAACTCCCGATGTTAGGACAGTGTGTCTGCTGGTGGACTTCTAACCAACTACTGTCGATGGTATTTCCATATGTGTGCTGTGTCTTCGTAAAACGACTCTGTAACAACTTACCCCTGTAACAACTTACCCCTGTATACAACTTACCCCTGTATACAACTAGCTCCGGTCTCCCCTACGCATGAACATCATTCAATGCGTGTTTGTGCAAAGTGTTTCTGCTCAAATGCTACGATCCAAATTAATTAGTCAGAAATAATTCTAATGAGTGCTGTGGTCACTATATCTTCAAATGGATATATTCAAATAGGTGGTTTGTATGCGACATAATGTTCACATATAGTATATGGGCGAGGCCAGAAAGAAGGAGACAGTTCCACCTGGTCAACTTGTAAAAAATAAAATTTCAATTTTTTTATTTATACATGTCTTTTTCAGAGTATGAGGTATATCATCCAAAATATGGTTTCAAAGTCGTATATTTGCATGGTGGGGTATTCTTTTGCCTGTTGAGATTTATTTTTTTATCGGAAGAGTTTCTATGCACGTTTCTGTATGTTCTCTCCTTTTCAGGGAACGTCGACATAATCTTATAGTTATAGTTTCAACGCACTTGTTTGTGTTTTCTTTCTCTTTCCTGGAATGTGGATAAACCGTATAGTTCAAATGTATGTCATATGATATCTGCATGTGTGAGATACATTAACTAGAGTATTGACAATATATAGGAAATGACTTTATCGACATGCTGAAATGTATTCATAAGCATTGAGCATGTAACGTGTTTTCGTAACGTAGATCATGTGAAAACTCTAATAAATTATATATAATGAAAAAAACTAAGTAATCAATGTGATGCAAGCTTTGTATGCCCCGAATGAAGGAAGCTCCACGGTGTGCCCATGTTCTTGATTTCTTCTCAGAATAACGAAGTAAGAATCCGTCACGTAAATCAGAATGTGAGGATTTCGTGTGATTGAAGGGTATCAGTTTTGGCTGTGTCAAAAGAGAAAAGAACGTAGTCTTTGCAAAATTCATTTAATTTATTTTTGCCAAAGTACTCTTATTAAAAAAAATACACGTCGATTATGTATGTTTGTCAGCGTAAATAAAAAGTCGGTAACGTAAATCAATGCATCGTAAATCAGGTAAAAAAACAAACACAACCAAACACGGCCATTACCCTGTTTTAAGGAAAGCAAATGCGAATGACACAATGACACAGGACAGTGCCACCTGGTGTTATATTAATGAGGAGTTGGTTTTTTGGAGTGATGATATATAGAACAGATAATATATAACAGAATCGTCGTGATGTCGTAACTTATATCAGATTCCGGAACGGACAAATTTAATAAGGAAGTCCAGAGTCCGGCGTATCTTGACAATAGCTATAAATAATTGTTATTTCGATATGATTTTTAGTAAAAGTAAAATTTGCAATTACATTGAAGTGAACTGATAGTCGGGGGCAATAAAATGAAATAGTGTAACGTAAATCAGGTGATTTTGGCGACACGCGATACTGGATCACAGACATATATATTATAGTGCCACATTGCAGGCGATTTCCTTACACTGTAATATAACCTTACACCTATATCACATAAAGAAAGCATTTAATATCACGAAACGTCTGAACAGCGCTCATATCCATAGTTTTGTTGGCGACACAATTTTGGACAGTATACGTGATCGTAATTATTGATGTTTAATGTTTATTAATTTATATAGCAACAAATCTATACAACGATGTTCTTTGGTGCTGTACGTGATAATAATAAAATCATACTATCACATAAAACAATTATGGTGATAGAATAAACAGATGCATATACAACATATATATAATTATATCATATATTATAAATAATAAAAATATAAATATTACATAAACAATTATGATGGTAGAATGAAATATAAAATCCAGGCAATTACATAGTATGGTGATATATACACCTATAAAGAAGATAACAGATTAAATAGAGTGTGATAGGATAAAACAATTAAAACGAATGAAACTATATATATATATATATATATATATATATATATATATATATATATATATATATATACATATATATACACACACACTAAATAAAAATAGTGAGTCTTTAGCTTGCTCTTAAAAACATTGACATTGTTAACAATTCGTAAATCTTTGCGTAGCGCATTCCACAATTATGGTGTAGAGACTTTGAAAGCACGGTCTCCCAGTGTCTTTCGCTTCGTCCTTGGCACATTTAGTGTAAGTGCATCACGACACCTTAGTGCCTGTTGTGCGAATATTTCGTTCTTTCTGGCCTTGCCCATATCTTCAATGTTTTGTGATAGTGATTAGTGAGAGGTACGTCGGGTGATATAGATAGTAATTGGTGAGTGACACACCGGGAGATAAAGATAGTGATCAGAGAGTGACACACCGGGTGATAGAGATAGTGATAAGTGAGAGGTACACCGGGTCATACAGATCGTGATAAGCGAGAGACACACCATGAAATAGAGATAGTGATAAGTGAGATAAACACCGGGTGATAGAGATAGTGATAAGTGAGATAAACACCGGGTGAAAGAGAGAGTGATCACCGGTTAACGGAGAAAGTTGTAAAAGTACGTAATAACATTGGTGATTAATTGGATAACATTAATGTTAGTGCGAATAGTATAATAGCTAATGTACTTTACTTTGGCACATTTTCTGACACGTAACATGCTAGAACTGCCAGTCTACACCACAGTTCACACAATGTTTCTATTTACACAGGTTAACACAAACGGGATGGTGTCCTTCATATGGGATACGATGGTTCTCTTTGGAATCCCCGAAGCCAACGAATGTGTAATCGTGCCGTTCTATGTCGACATGGACACCACCAAAAACAACGGCCGTGTGTATTACAGACAAACGACAAATCCAGCAATTCTTCGGCGAGCAAAACGCGATGTCAAGCGGAGTTTTTCCGGTGCGCCTACATTTAATCCCGACTGGGTTTTAATCGCATCCTTCAACCGCCTAACCTACGTCAGCGGAAGCGCTACATCGCCGGTAAGTGTATTGATTGCATCCTACAACCACCTCACCTACGTCAGCGGAAGCACTACATCGCCGGTAAGTGTATTAATCGCATCCTACAACCACCTCACCTACGTCAGCGGAAACACTACATCGCCGGTAAGTGTATTAATCGCATCCTACAACCACCTCACCTTAGTCGACAACGATCCCAGAGCCTTGTATATGCAAATACGTTATTTGGGTAGGTCCTAAGAAAGTTGCAGTATGTACCATTTGTGGGTTTACATATTTATATGTAGCCTAAATCGACAAAGAGAGTAATGTCGCACAAATTAGAATCATGTGAGTAGCTAGGAGGAATATGAAATAGAAGACCTACGCCTCGCTATGTTTGAACATATTTCTGGAATAAACCCTGCGATTGCCGTAGCAGAAAAGAAGCCACAATACTCTGAAATGGCGTAAACAACGGAAAGGTCGAAAACCACACAGAAGAAGTGAAATGGAGCATTGTTATTTAATTGTGGATGCTTTGATATGTGCGTCGAAGCCCCCAGATGAATGCCTTGAGGCACGATAATACATGAATCGTCCTCTTCGTCTCGTTTCAGAATGATGTCGCAAAAAATCGAACCTAACTCTAGAGTATGAAATACGGCATGCTACCTCGTTTGTACGAGTGTTATTTATTTTTATGAAATCATCGGACACTATTACATTATTTTCGATTGTTACCTCTCTAAATTCGGCGATAAAGGACAAATATGATTTTGCCTCTACACAATGCTATACAAACGTGTGTGATCCCATGTAACGATGCCACTAAATTAGTTCGATGATTTTAATAATATTACTTATTTGTTATTAGATAAATTGCGTGTGTGTGTGCGTGCGTGCGTGCGTGCGTGCGTGCGTGCGTGCGTGCGTGCGTGCGTGCGTGCGTGTGTAACTTGAGTTATTCACGGACTACCTATTTGAACGTTAACGAATCTATCTTTCTAAGCGATATCATCTGATTATATATGCTATGGTCTGTTTACAACAGGTGGCAACTTTCCAAGTCGTCCTGATAACAAATGGCGTCCAATCATACGTCATGTTCAACTACGGTGATATGCAGTTTGCGAAGGACATACTTGACTTTGAATATGCAACGGTAGGCTGCGCGCGAAATCATGCCAGGAATACACAATCTCCGCTCTCCCCCTCGAAAGTTCCTACACGGGCAGTACCAGGGGGATGACTACCCCCGCCGTTGTGTGTATTAATCTGTAAATACTATCGAGCCGCTAATATGTTTGTGTAGTTTGTATTTCCTCTTAAGCTGTGCACACTATGCTGCAGGCTTTGTATATTGTATATTTACATATATCTCAATGTGCACATCGGCAATCTAATTCATGCCTGTCTATCGTCAATAAATTGCGGATTGCCCATTTACAACCTACGGAGTAGTCGGGTTAGTTACACATACCAAGAAAGGGCTGAACTTTAGGTGGGTCGAATATAGTCAGTGCAAGTAATCATGCTGCACAGGCACACAAAACACAGTATTTGGTGTTAAGCGTACACGTGTTCTTGAATTATTTAGCCCGGTCCATTGTGTTGTTACTTTGCATCCTCCCCCCAGCATCGAGCTCTTACATCTTGGTCCGTTGTATTGTCCATTGACATCCTACCACACACATCGCCCTCTAACATCTTGGTCCATTGACCTCCTACCCCTTACATAGCCCTCTTCCATCTTGGTCCGTTGTGTTATCCATTGACCTCCTACCACATACATCGCCCTCTTACATATTGGTATATTGTATTGTCCCTTGGCCTCCTACCTCCGGCATCGCCCTCTTATATCTTGGTCCATCGTGTTGTCCCTTGACCTCATACCCCCTGCATCGCCCTCTTATATCTTGGTCCATCGTGTTGTCCCTTGACCTCCTACCCCCTGCATCGCCCTCTTATATCTTGGTCCATCGTGTTGTCCCTTGACCTCCTACCCCCTGCATCGCCCTCTTATATCTTGGTCCATCGTGTTGTCCCTTGGCCTCCTACCCCATGCATCGCCCTCTTATATCTTGGTCCATCGTGTTGTCCCTTGACCTCCTACCCCCTGCATCGCCCTCTTATATCTTGGTCCATCGGGTTGTCCCTTGACCTCCTACCCCCTGCATCGCGCTCTTATATCTTGGTCCATCGTGTTGTCCCTTGGCCTCCTACCCCCTGCATCGCCCTCTTATATCTTGGTCCATCGTGTTGTCCCTTGACCTCCTACCCCCTGCATCGCCCTCTTATATCTTGGTCCATCGTGTTGTCCCTTGGCCTCCTACCCCCTGCATCGCCCTTTTACATCTTGGTCCGTGGTCCTGGGCTGTTTCATACTTGCCACTTATTTCAACAATATTCAAAGGGTAGCCAAATAAATTAAATTGTGTTCTGACTGTATCACTGCAATTCTGCTCTTTGTTCACACGTATGGCAGTGATTTGCCTAGGTTTTCAAAAGGGCATGGCGCTGAGTCTGAAAAGGGGCAAATGCGCGCGAGTGAAAATATATTGAAGACAACAATGACGTCAACACTAACAGTGATGTTACTGTGTTTCCAATGACATTAGCAACAACAGCAACAATGACGTCAACACTAACAGTGATGTTACTGTGTTTCCAATGACATTAGCAACAACAGCAACTATGACGTCAACACTAACAGTGATGTTACTGTGTTTCCAATGACATTAGCAACAACAGCAACAATGACGTCAACACTAACAGTGATGTTACTGTGTTTCCAATGACATTAGCAACAACAGCAACTGTGATATGACTGTGTTTGTAGATGGGGTTGGACAGTGGAGATGGGGAACATTACTACACCCTACCCGACCACCAGAAGTTGTCCGCTGCAGATGTCGAGTTAACTACAAATGTCGGAGTGTTGGGTCGCTGGGTGTTCCGGGTCGACGGAGATACTGTTGTGCCTGGCGGAAAACATCCCGGGGGTTCGTCTGTTGAGCTTATTCGCAAACGGTCCTGTCAGGTGTAGAGTATTAGTAAATCTCCACACACAACCAATGAGACGTTGCTCTTTGAAAGTAGTTTACAACAGTACGAAACGGAACATGTCTGCTCTTGATCGTAAACTAAGGACTGATTAGGTGTAGGAGAAATTAGGTGTAGGAGAAATTAGGTGTAGGAGAAATTAGGTGTAGGAGAAATTAGGTGTAGGAGAAATTGTTTCGGATTGCAACATAATTTCTTGTAGTGTGGTTAAGTTTGTAGTTGTAGCGGACCAGCCTCTATTCGGTCCTTTGCGAGTGAAGCAATAGAAAATGTGTGTAGCTTGCTGGTTGTGTGGAGTTGCATATTTGCTAGGCATAAGAATGTGGTTCTAATGTTGGTGGGTTGCATATTGAGTTTCCCGGAGTGGGGTAATAGATGATGTAGCATGTGGTGTTGTACTTGCATGAACATAGTTCTGCAACAAGTGCCCCTCCTGTCTGCCAGCGTTGGTGATATCCGGTGGTGTGTTGAAGCAGAAAGGCAGTTCCAAAGTCAAAGATTGGTACTGTATTGTTACTGGCCGCCCATCGCCGCCCATAATACGTATATAAAACAGTTCATTCATTGACATATTATCATAATGTATGTTTTAGGCGTGTATGACTGCAAGAAAAATTCGCCATGTACAGCAGCCAACCGCGCCTTGGGCAAGTATTACTTCACGTACGTCGACATGTCGAAGTATATTCAATGTGACGCCTTCGGTCGGTGCATGGTACGTCCGTGTGCCCGTGGTACTTTCTTCAAAGCCTCGATCTCGACGTGCGTTCACGCGTGGCGTTACTGGGTACATCATCAACGCTCGATGATGATATAACAGTCGCATTCTTGTTGTCAAGCAGTCACATAAAGGATCAGTTGTTGTCTGTGTCGCTACGAATTAAAAACATGTTATTCTGAGTGTATCTCCTCCGACGGTTTGTGTGTTTGTTTCTTAGTCTGTCTGTCTGCTGCTTGCCTGAATGCATGCCTCCCTGTCTGTATGCCTGTCTGATTGCCTGTCCGTCTGTCTGTTTATTTACGTTAACTGCATGTTGTGACCATGTTGATCCGGACGAGACATCATGCCTACTGGTCCCCACTGGACATCGCCCAAAATATTTATGGGAATGTACGACGATTTTCATTGGTTAACTGATACACCGCTAGTTGTGGTTTTCGCACGATTATAATGCCCACATTTTTCTGTTGATTCTGAAAGCTCATCTAAGTTAAAAAAAATGTTTTAATATTTACTGTTGTGTTAGAGTTACCGTCAGAAATTGTACAAACATGAATTTGACGGACTAACACAATATATGATTTGAAACGTTATTTCACCTTCAACGTTGAAAACTATTCTTATATATATATATATATATATATATATATATATATATATATATATATATATATATATATATACAAATTCATGTACAAAACATGAATTTGACAGAATAATAAAATATATGATGAAAAACGTTGTTTTACTTTCAACGTTGAAAACGTATATATATATATATATATATATATATATATATATATATATATATATATATACATACACATATATATATATATATATATATAAGTATGGTGAAAACCAGTTCAGCGCAGTGCCAGATATGCCATACCACATTGACAAACGTTTAATGAGTATGCTATGATCAATAGAATCAAAAGCAACATAAAAATCCAGCAAGGTAAGCGCTGTTAATTTACCTTTGTCCAAATTTAGAGTAACATCACTGAGCACTTTTAAAAGAGCTGTCTCCTTTTGTAAGCTGCTTGTTGGAATATTCTAAAATATGAAATTGAGAGTATCATCGATAAATTTGTTCCCTTGAAAAAACAAGGAAAACGGTCTAGAAAAAAACACTTGTCAAAAGAAGCTATTAGAAAAATAGTGTTTAAACAAACTATGTGGAAGGTTTATAGGCGTACCAGAAAGGATGATGACTATGCAAATTACAAAGAGGCACTTAACTTAGCTACAACAGTAGTTAGTGAAGGTTTCTGAATACGCCAATCCGGAGCACGTGTCTGAACGACTTCCGGTTGCGCGCGCAGCCAATCAGAGCGCCTCCTGACGGTTGTAGGAACACCACAAACCATGCGCAGCGCCCCCTAGCGACTGTAGGAGTACCGAAAGATAACCAGTAGCCATCGATAGTGGACATAGGAACGACTGTCCGTTAACAGTGGTCATTAACAGGGTAATTAATAACTGGTAATTAATAACTGAGATGAAAGAGTAAGTGACCAGGGGTCATTAATAACTGAGACCAAAGGACCTAATGAGGAGACGAGAAACGAACAGAACACTATATCGTACGAGTGCACACGTATTTTTATTGAACAAGCAGCAGCAGCAGCATGGCGATACAATATGGGTAGCGTGTAATATCACGACAACTATGACTATGAAGATGAGGCGACTTGCGGATGTTGACCATCACGCCAGAGGTCGCGAGCTTAGGGGTGTCTCCACCTCGCCAGAGGCTCGAGGATGACGATGAGGCGATTTGCGGATGTTGACCATCACGCCATGTACGAAGTGTGATAGTACAGTCTACCTTGTCGCATCTGTTTAAGCCAATCGAATACGCGGCAATCGTTAGCAACTAGATCGGTGCCGAATACGTTGATAAAAGTTCTCATTGGCAAGCCGTTACAACGAAGCAATACATAAGCGACGCAATATTGTCCACAAACGTTAGACAGAGGTCTCTGAAGTCTCTTGCCATACGCATATTTTCGTTATATGTCAATATTTTAAAATAGCGCGCTCTTACACTTTACCCATAACTCCTACAGTTTACCCATAATTCCTACAATTTACCCATAATTTTCCTATTGAATAAGAGTACAGGGACATTTTATTAAATATTTGAAAATAATGACACAATATCGTCCACAAACGTTAGACAGAGGACTCTAAAGTCTCTTGCCATACGCATATTTTCGTTATATGTCAATATTTTAAAATAGTGCGCTCTTACACTTTACCCATAACTCCTACAGTTTACCCATAATTCCTACAATTTACCCATAATTCCTACAATTTACCCGTTCACAGAGCTATAAAAAGAACGGGACTGTAGTTTCATACGGATCGTGTTACTCACAGACCCCTTATATTCTGATTGACCAGGCGAGGCAAACTATTACCAAGATTAAACCTGTCTGGACTTCCGCACTGTGTGCAGTGACACTGCGCTTTAATAAAAGATGAATAATAAAGATGCATTCACTACTTACTGCGTGCAGTGATTCCATCATGTTGTTGCCTTAATTTATTTACACACACACGCACGCACGCACGCACGCACGCGCGCGCGCATATACATATATATGGTGCTCCTACTTCCAGCCACATACTGGCTCCCGATACATTGCGTCCATCATACAGTCCTCTGTCTCTACTACCTCCAACCACATCCTGGCTCCTGATACAATGTGTCCACCACACTGTCCTCTGTTTCGCCAACCTCCAGCCACATCCTGACTCCTGATACATTGCGTCCATCATACAGTCCTCTGTCTCCCCTACCTCCAGCCACATACTGGCTCTTTACACATTGCGTCCATCATACAGTCCTCTGTCTTTCCTACCTCCAGCCACACCCTTGCTCCTTATACACTGCGTCCACCATACTGTCCTCTGTATCCCCTACCTCCAACCACATCCTGGCTCTTTACACATTGCGTCCATCATACAGTCCTCTGTCTTTCCTACCTCCAGCCACACCCTTGCTCCTTATACACTGCGTCCACCATACTGTCCTCTGTATCCCCTACCTCCAACCACATCCTGGCTCTTTACACATTGCGTCCATCATACAGTCCTCTGTCTTTCCTACCTCCAGCCACACACTTGCTCCTTATACATCGCGTCCACCATACTATCCTCTGTTGTTCCTACCTCCAGCCACATCCTGACTCCTGATACACTGCATCCACCATACTGTCCTCTGTATCCCCTACCTCCAACCACATCCTGGCTCTTTACACATTGTGTTCATCATACAGTCCTCTGTCTTTCCTACCTCCAGCCACACTCTTGCTCCTTATACATTGCGTCCACCTACTGTCCTCAGTTGCTCCTACCTCCAGCCTCATGCTAACTCCTGTTACATTGCGTCCATCATACAGTCCTCTGTCTTCCCTACCTGCAGCCACATCCGGACTCTTTACACATTGCGTCCATCATACAATCCTCTGTCTTTCCTACCTCCAGCCACACCCTTACTCCTTACACATTGCCTCCACCATACTATCCTCTGTTGTTCCTACCTCCAGCCACATCCTGACTCCTGATACATTGTGTCCATCATACAGTCCCCTGTCTCTCCTACCTCCAACCACATCCTGGCTCCTGACACATTGCGTCCATCATACAATCCGCTGTCTCTCCTACCTCCAGCCACATGCTGACTCCTGATACATTGCTTCCATCATACAGTCCTCTGTCTCCCCTACCTCCAGCCCCATCCTGGCTCTTTACACATTGCGTCCTCTGTCTTTCTCCAGCCACAAACTTGCTCCTTATACATTGCGTCCACCATACAGTCCCCTGTCTCTCCTACCTCCAACCACATCCGGGCTCCTGATACAATGCGTGCACCATACTGTCCTCTGTTTCACCTACCTCCAGCCACATCCTGACTCCTGATACATTGCGTCCATCAAACAGTCCTCTGTATCCCCTACCTCCAGCCACATGCTGGCTCTTTACACATTGCATCCATCATACAGTCCTCTGTCTTTCCTACCTCCAGCCACACCCTTGCTCCTTATACATTGCATCCACCATACTGTCCTCAGTTGCTCCTACCTCCAGCCACATCCTGACTCCTGATACATTGCATCCATCATACAGTCCTCTGTCTTTCCTACCTCCAGCCACATCCTGACTCCTGATACAGTGCATCCATCATAAAGGCTCCGTCTCCCCTACCTCCAGCCACATCCCTGCTCCTTACACATTGCCTCCACCATGAAGTCCTCTGTCTCTCCTACCTCCAGCCACATCCTGGCTCCTGATACACTGCATCCACCATACTGTCCTCTGTCTCTCCTACGTACAACCACATCACGGCTCCTGATACATTGCCCCCACCATACAGTCCTCTATCTCTCCTACCTCCAACCACATCCTGGCTCCTTACACACTGCTTCCACCACACAGTCCTCTGTCTCCCCTACCACCAGCCACATCCTGGCTCCTTAAACACTGCCTCCGCCACATTGTGGCTCTTGATACATTGCGTCCACCATAATGTCATCTGTCTCTCCTACCTCCAACCACATCCTGACTCATGATACGTTGCATCCCCCATATTATACTGTCCACTGTCTCTCCTACCTCCAGCCACATTCTAGCTCATGTACATAAATGTATACTGAGACGATGAGAAACAGCAAGAGAAACAAGCAAGAGAAACAGCAAGACAGCTTCGAGACAGTGTCATAAAATAAATGTACAGTCTGCATCTCCAGCACACAGCTGTAAGATATAGTCACTACAACTCCAGTACACAATTAGAATACACAGTTACTGCTAGAATACATGGCCAGTGCACCCTCAGTACACATCTAGAATATATAGTCACTACACACTCTGTACACAGCTAAAATACAAAATAGTCACAGTATCTCCAGTACATAGCTATAATGCATTGTCACAACAACTCCAGTACACGATTAGAATACACAGTTACTGCTCACTGAGGACACAGCTCGAATACATGGTCGCTGCTGTATCTCCAGCACACAGCTGTAAGATGTAGTCCCTACAACTCCAGTCCACAATTAGAATACACAGTTACTGCTAGAATACACGGCCAGTGCACCCTCAGTACACATCTAGAATATATAGTCACTACACACTCTGTACACAGCTAAAATACAAAATATTCAGAGTATCTCCATTACATAGCTATAATGCATTGTCACTACAACTCCAAGACACGATTAGAATAAACAGTTACTGCTCACCCAGGACACAGCTCGAATACATGGTCCCTGCTGTATCTCCAGCACACAACTGTAAGATATAGTCACTACAACTCCAGTACACAATTAGAATACACAGTTACTGCTAGAATACATGGCCAGTGCACCCTCAGTACACATCTAGAATATATAGTCACTACACACTCTGTACACAGCTAAAATACAAAATATTCACAGTATCTCCAGTACATAGCTATAATGCATTGTCACTACAACTGCAGTACAAGATTAGAATACACAGTTACTGCTCACCCAGGACACAGCTCAAATACATGGTCGCTGCTGTATCTCCAGCACACAGCTGTAAGATATAGTCACTACAACTCCAGTACACAAATATAATACACAGTTACTGCTAGAATACATGGCCAGTGCACCTTCAGTACACATCTAGAATATATAGTCACTACACACTATGTACACAGCTAAAATACAAAATATTCACAGTATCTCCAGTACATAGCTATAATGCATTGTCACTACAACTGCAGTACAAGATTAGAATACACAGTTACTGCTCACCCAGGACACAGCTCGAATACATGGTCACTGCTGTATCTCCAGCACACAGCTGTAAGATGTAGTCACTACAACTCCAGTACACAAATATAATACACAGTTACTGCTAGAATACATGGCCAATGCTCCCTCAGTACACATCTAGAATATATATAGTCACTACACACTCTGTACAGCTAAAATACAAAATATTCACAGTATCTCCAGTACATAGCTATAATGCATTGTCACTACAACTGCAGTACACGATTAGAATACACAGTTACTGCTCACCCAGGACACAGCTCGAATACATGGTTGCTGCACCCTCAGTACATAACTGGAATACATAGTCACTACACCCTCAGTACATAGCTAGAATACAAAATCACACAATTTCGCACAACTTCACACAACTTTGCACAACATTACACAACTTCACACGACTTCGCACAACGTCGCACAACTTTGCACAACTTCACACAACTTCATACAACTTCTGGCGAGCAAACTAACAAAATGACACCATCTCAGCATACATTTATTTATTTTATGACACTGTCTCCAGCCTGCCTTACTTTTTCTCAGCATCTCAGCATATATTTCTGTACTTTATGACACTGTCTCTAGCCTGCCTTGCTCTGTCTCACCATCTCATAGACTGTCACATGCAACATGAAGAAAGTGTGACACCCCTCTACATATAGACACGCTCCATTGAGTAGTAGTGAATCGAGTGTACCCATTACCTTCTGTAAGATATAGTCACTACAACTCCAGTACACAATTAGAATACACAGTTACTGCTAGAATACATGGCCAGTGCACCCTCAGTACACATCTAGAATATATAGTCACTACACACAGCTAAAATACAAAATATTCACAGTATCTCCAGGACATAGCTATATTGCATTGTCACTACAACTGCAGTACAAGATTAGAATACACAGTTACTGCTCACCCAGGACACAGCTCGAATACATGGTCGCTGCTGTATCTCCAGCACACAGCTGTAAGATGTAGTCACTACAACTCCAGTACACAAATATAATATACAGTTACTGCTAGAATACATGGCCAGTGCACCCTCAGTACACATCTAGAATATATATAGTCACTACACACTCTGTACAGCTAAAATACAAAATATTCACAGTATCTCCTGTACATAGCTATAATGCATTGTCACTACAACTGCAGTACACGATTAGAATACACAGTTACTGCTCACCCAGGACACAGCTCGAATACATGGTTGCTGCACCCTCAGTACATAACTGGAATACATAGTCACTACACCCTCAGTACATAGCTAGAATACAAAATCACACAATTTCGCACAACTTCACACAACTTTGCACAACATTACACAACTTCACACGACTTCGCACAACGTCGCACAACTTTGCACAACTTCACACAACTTCATACCACTTCTGGCGAGCAAACTAACAAAATGACACCATCTCAGCATACATTTATTTATTTTATGACACTGTCTCCAGCCTGCCTTACTTTTTCTCAGCATCTCAGCATATATTTCTGTACTTTATGACACTGTCTCTAGCCTGCCTTGCTCTGTCTCACCATCTCATAGACAGTCACACGCAACATGAAGAAGGTGTTGTATTCTCGTTAGTGACACCCCTCTACATATAGACACGCTCCATTGAGTAGTAGTGAATCGAGTGTACCCATTACCTTCTGGTTACCACACCTCACCACCCCCACCATAGAGTAATGAGACGAGGGCGCTGATACAGGGGCGCGCGCGAGATTACAGGAAAAAGGTGTATTACGCGGGAAAAGGTGTAGAATACACAGTTACTGCTAGAATACATGGCCAGTGCACCTTCAGTACACATCTAGAATATATAGTCACTACACACTCTGTACACAGCTAAAATACAAAATATTCACAGTATCTCCAGTACATAGCTATAATGCATTGTCACTACAACTCCAGTACACGATTAGAATACAAAGTTACTGCTCACCCAGGACACAGCTCGAATACATGGTCGCTGCTGTATCTCCAGCACACAGCTGTAAGATATAGTCACTACAACTCCAGTACACAAATATAATACACAGTTACTGCTAGAATACATGGCCAGTGCACCCTCAGTACACATCTAGAATATATAGTCACTACACGCTCTGTACACAGCTAAAATACAAAATATTCACAGTATCTCCAGTACATAGCTATAATGCATTGTCACTACAACTCCAGTACAAGATTAGAATACACAGTTACTGCTCACCCAGGACACAGCTGGAATACATGGTCTCTGCACCCTCAGTACATAACTGGAATACACAGTCACTACACCTTCAGTACATTCCATAGAGACAGAGACCTATGGCAGCTAGAATTTCTTATACATACCTCGATCCGTAGAGTAGTAGTGAGTCGAATGTACCAATTATCTTCTGGTTCCCACACTTCACCACCCCCACCATAGAGTAATGAGAGGAGTATAGCCATCTGACCACCCCCACACACGCTTGGTATTGTATTCTCGCTAGTGACACCCATCTACATATGGACAAGCTCCATAGAGTAGTAGTGAGTCGAGTGTAGCCATTATTTTCTGGTTCCCACACCTCACCACCCCCACCATAGAGTAATGGTACAGTTGCCAGGGGGCGCAGGGGCGCGCGCGATTACACACCTTTTCCGCGTAATACACTTTTCACCTTTTTCCTGTAATCGCGCGCACCCCTGCGATTCTAGCAGTAACTGTGTATTCTAATTGTGGACTGGAGTTGTAGTGACTACATCTTACAGCTGTGTGCTGGAGATACAGCAGGGACCATGTATTCCAGCTGTGTCCTCTGTGAGCAGTAACTGTGTATTCTAATCGTGTACTGGAGTTGTAGTGACAATGCAATATAGCTGTCCTGGAGATACTGTGAATATTTTGTATTTTAGCTGTGTACAGAGTGTGTAGTGACTATATATTCTAGATGTGTACTGAGGGTGCACTGGCCATGTATTCTAGCATTAACTGTGTATTCTAATTGTGTACTGGAGTTGTAGTGACTATATCTTACAGCTGTGTGCTGGAGATACAGCAGCGACCATGTATTCGAGCTGTGTCCTCGGTGAGCAGTAACTGTTTATTCTAATCGTGTCTTGGAGTTGTAGTGACAATGCATTATAGCTATGTACTGGAGATACTGTGAATATTTTGTATTTTAGCTGTGTACAGAGTGTGTAGTGACTATATATTCTAGATGTGTACTGAGGGTGCACTGGCCATGTATTCTAGCAGTAACTGTGTATTATATTTGTGTACTGGAGTTGTAGTGACTATATCTTACAGCTGTGTGCTGGAGATACAGCAGCGACCATGTATTCGAGCTGTTTCCTGGGTGAGCAGTAACTGTGTATTCTAATCGTGTACTGGAGTTGTAGTGACAATGCATTATAGCTATGTACTGGAGATACTGTGAATATTTTGTATTTTAGCTGTGTACAGAGTGTGTAGTGACTATATATTCTAGATGTGTACTGAAGGTGCACTGGCCATGTATTCTAGCAGTAATTGTGTATTCTACACCTTTTCCTGCGTAATACACCTTTTTCCTGTAATCTCGCGCGTGCCCCTGTATCAGCGCCCTCGTCTCATTACTCTATGGTGGGGGTGGTGAGGTGTGGTAACCAGAAGGTAATGGGTACACTCGATTCACTACTACTCAATGGAGCGTGTCTATATGTAGAGGGGTGTCACTAACGAGAATACAACACCTTCTTCATGTTGCGTGTGACAGTCTATGAGATGGTGAGACAGAGCAAGGCAGGCTAGAGACAGTGTCATAAAGTACAGAAATATATGCTGAGAAAAAGTAAGGCAGGCTGGAGACAGTGTCATAAAATAAATAAATGTATGCTGAGATGGTGTCATTTTGTTAGTTTGCTCGCCAGAAGTTGTATGAAGTTGTGTGAAGTTGTGCAAAGTTGTGCGACGTTGTGCGAAGTCGTGTGAAGTTGTGTAATGTTGTGCAAAGTTGTGTGAAGTTGTGCGAAATTGTGTGATTTTGTATTCTAGCTATGTACTGAGGGTGTAGTGACTATGTATTCCAGTTATGTACTGAGGGTGCAGCAACCATGTATTCGAGCTGTGTCCTGGGTGAGCAGTAACTGTGTATTCTAATCGTGTACTGCAGTTGTAGTGACAATGCATTATAGCTATGTACTGGAGATACTGTGAATATTTTGTATTTTAGCTGTACAGAGTGTGTAGTGACTATATATATTCTAGATGTGTACTGAAGGTGCACTGGCCATGTATTCTAGCAGTAACTGTGTATTCTAATTGTGGACTGGAGTTGTAGTGACTACATCTTACAGCTGTGTGCTGGAGATACAGCAGCGACCATGTATTCCAGCTGTGTCCTAGGTGAGCAGTAACTGTGTATTCTAATCGTGTACTGGAGTTGTAGTGACAATGCAATATAGCTATGTCCTGGAGATACTGTGAATATTTTGTATTTTAGCTGTGTACAGAGCGTGTAGTGACTATATATTCTAGATGTGTACTGAGGGTGCACTGGCCATGTATTCTAGCAGTAACTGTGTATTATATTTGTGTACTGGAGTTGTAGTGACTATATCTTACAGCTGTGTGCTGGAGATACAGCAGCGACTATGTATTCGAGCTGTGTCCTCAGTGAGCAGTAACTGTGTATTCTAATCGTGTACTGGAGTTGTAGTGACAATGCATTATAGCTATGTACTGGAGATACTGTGAATATTTTGTATTTTAGCTGTGTACAGAGTGTGTAGTGACTATATATTCTAGATGTGTACTGAAGGTGCACTGGCCATGTATTCTAGCAGTAATTGTGTATTCTACACCTTTTCCCGCGTAATACACCTTTTTCCTGTAATCTCGCGCGCGCCCCTGTATCAGCGCCCTCGTCTCATTACTCTATGGTGGGGGTGGTGAGGTGTGGTAACCAGAAGGTAATGGGTACACTCGATTCACTACTACTCAATGGAGCGTGTCTATATGTAGAGGGGTGTCACTAACGAGAATACAACACCTTCTTCATGTTGCGTGTGACAGTCTATGAGATGGTGAGACAGAGCAAGGCAGGCTAGAGACAGTGTCATAAAGTACAGAAATATATGCTGAGAAAAAGTAAGGCAGGCTGGAGACAGTGTCATAAAATAAATAAATGTATGCTGAGATGGTGTCATTTTGTTAGTTTGCTCGCCAGAAGTTGTATGAAGTTGTGTGAAGTTGTGCAAAGTTGTGCGACGTTGTGCGAAGTCGTGTGAAGTTGTGTAATGTTGTGCAAAGTTGTGTGAAGTTGTGCGAAATTGTGTGATTTTGTATTCTAGCTATGTACTGAGGGTGTAGTGACTATGTATTCCAGTTATGTACTGAGGGTGCAGCAACCATGTATTCGAGCTGTGTCCTGGGTGAGCAGTAACTGTGTATTCTAATCGTGTACTGCAGTTGTAGTGACAATGCATTATAGCTATGTACTGGAGATACTGTGAATATTTTGTATTTTAGCTGTACAGAGTGTGTAGTGACTATATATATTCTAGATGTGTACTGAAGGTGCACTGGCCATGTATTCTAGCAGTAACTGTGTATTCTAATTGTGGACTGGAGTTGTAGTGACTACATCTTACAGCTGTGTGCTGGAGATACAGCAGCAACCATGTATTCCAGCTGTGTCCTAGGTGAGCAGTAACTGTGTATTCTAATCGTGTACTGGAGTTGTAGTGACAATGCAATATAGCTATGTCCTGGAGATACTGTGAATATTTTGTATTTTAGCTGTGTACAGAGCGTGTAGTGACTATATATTCTAGATGTGTACTGAGGGTGCACTGGCCATGTATTCTAGCAGTAACTGTGTATTATATTTGTGTACTGGAGTTGTAGTGACTATATCTTACAGCTGTGTGCTGGAGATACAGCAGCGACCATGTATTCGAGCTGTGTCCTCAGTGAGCAGTAACTGTGTATTCTAATCGTGTACTGGAGTTGTAGTGACAATGCATTATAGCTATGTACTGGAGATACTGTGAATATTTTGTATTTTAGCTGTGTACAGAGTGTGTAGTGACTATATATTCTAGATGTGTACTGAGGGTGCACTGGCCATATATTCTAGCAGTAACTGTGTATTCTAATTGTGTACTGGAGTTGTAGTGACTATAATCTTACAGCTGTGTGCTGGAGATACAGCAGCGACCATGTATTCGAGCTGTGTCCTGGGTGAGCAGTAACTGTTTATTCTAATCGTGTACTGGAGTTGTAGGGACAATGCATTATAGCTATGTACTGGAGATACTGTGACTATTTTGTATTTTAGCTGTGTACAGAGTGTGTAGTGACTAAATATTCTAGATGTGTACTGAGGGTGCACTGGCCATGTATTCTAGCAGTAACTGTGTATTCTAATTGTGGACTGGAGTTGTAGTGACTACATCTTACAGCTGTGTGCTGGAGATGCAGACTGTACATTTATTTTATGACACTGTCTCGAAGCTGTCTTGCTGTTTCTCATCGTCTCAGTATACATTTATGTACATGAGCTAGAATGTGGCTGGAGGTAGGAGAGACAGTGGACAGTATAATATGGGGGACGCAACGTATCATGAGTCAGGATGTGGTTGGAGGTAGGAGAGATAGAGGACTGTATGGTGGGGGCAATGTATCAGGAGCCGTGATGTGGTTGTACGTAGGAGAGACAGAGGACAGTATGGTGGACGCAGTGTATCAGGAGCCAGGATGTGGCTGGAGGTAGGAGAGACAGAGGACTTCATGGTGGAGGCAATGTGTAAGGAGCAGGGATGTGGCTGGAGGTAGGGGAGACGGAGCCTTTATGATGGATGCACTGTATCAGGAGTCAGGAAGTGGCTGGAGGTAGGAAAGACAGAGAACTGTATAATGGATGCAATGTATCAGGAGTCAGGATGTGGCTGGAGGTAGGAGCAACTGAGGACAGTATGGTGGATGCAATGTATAAGGAGCAAGGGTGTGGCTGGAGGTAGGAAAGACAGAGGACTGTATGATGGATGCAATGTGTAAAGAGCCAGCATGTGGCTGGAGGTAGGGGATACAGAGGACTGTTTGATGGACGCAATGTATCAGGAGTCAGGATGTCGCTGGAGGTAGGTGAAACAGAGGACAGTATGGTGCACGCATTGTATCAGGAGCCCGGATGTGGTTGGAGGTAGGAGAGACAGGGGACTGTATGGTGGACGCAATGTATAAGGAGCAAGTTTGTGGCTGGAGAAAGACAGAGGACGCAATGTGTAAAGAGCCAGGATGGGGCTGGAGGTAGGGGAGACAGAGGACTGTATTATGGAAGCAATGTATCAGGAGTCAGCATGTGGCTGGAGGTAGGAGAGACAGCGGACTGTATGATGGACGCAATGTGTCAGGAGCCAGGATGTGGCTGGAGGTAGGAACAACAGAGGATAGTATGGTGGAGGCAATGTGTAAGGAGTAAGGGTGTGGCTGGAGGTAGGAAAGACAGAGGATTGTATGATGGACGCAATGTGTAAAGAGTCCGGATGTGGCTGCAGGTAGGGAAGACAGAGGACTGTATGATGGACGCAATGTAACAGGAGTTAGCATGAGGCTGGAGGTAGGAGCAACTGAGGACAGTAGGTGGACGCAATGTATAAGGAGCAAGAGTGTGGCTGGAGGTAGGAAAGACAGAGGACTGTATGATGAACACAATGTGTAAAGAGCCAGGATGTGGTTGGAGGTAGGGGATACAGAGGACAGTATGGTGGATGCAGTGTATCAGGAGTCAGGATGTGGCTGGAGGTAGGAACAACAGAGGATAGTATGGTGGACGCGATGTATAAGGAGCAAGTGTGTGGCTGGAGGTAGGAAAGACAGAGGACTCTATGTGTAAAGAGCCAGGATGTGGCTGGAGGTAGGGGAGACAGAGGACTATATGATGGACGCATTGTGTAAAGAGCCAGGATGTTGCTGGAGGTAGGGGAGACAGAGGACTATATGATGGACGCATTGTGTAAAGAGCCAGGATGTTGCTGGAGGTAGGGGAGACAGAGGACTGTATGATGGATGCAATATATCAGGAGTCAGCATGTGGCAGGAGGTAGGAGAGACAGGGGACTGTATGATGGACGCAATGTGTCAGGAGCCAGGATGTGGCTGGAGTTAGGAAAGAGAGGACTGTATGATGGACGCAATGTATCGGGAGCCAGTATATGGCTGGAAGTAGGAGCACCATATATGTGTGTGTGTGTGTGCGTGCGTGCGTGCGTGCGTGCGTGCGTGCGTGCGTGTGTGTGTGTAAATAAATTAAGGCAACAACATGATGGAATCACTGCACGCAGTAAGTAGTGAATGCATCTTTATTATTCATCTTTTATTAAAGCGCAGTGTCACTGCACACAGTGCGGAAGTCCAGACAGGTTTAATCTTGGTAATAGTTTGCCTCGCCTGGTCAATCAGAATATAAGGGGTCTGTGAGTAACACGATCCGTATGAAACTACAGTCCCGTTCTTTTTATAGCTCTGTGAACGGGTAAATTGTAGGAATTATGGGTAAATTGTAGGAATTATGGGTAAACTGTAGGAGTTATGGGTAAAGTGTAAGAGCGCACTATTTTAAAATATTGACATATAACGAAAATATGCGTATGGCAAGAGACTTTAGAGTCCTCTGTCTAACGTTTGTGGACGATATTGTGTCATTATTTTCAAATATTTAATAAAATGTCCCTGTACTCTTATTCAATAGGAGAATTATGGGTAAATTGTAGGAATTATGGGTAAACTGTAGGAGTTATGGGTAAAGTGTAAGAGCGCGCTATTTTAAAATATTGACATATAACGAAAATATGCGTATGGCAAGAGACTTCAGAGGCCTCTGTCTAACGTTTGTGGACAATATTGCGTCGCTTATGTATTGCTTCGTTGTAACGGCTTGCCAATGAGAACTTTTATCAACGTATTCGGCACCGATCTAGTTGGTAACGATTGCCGCGTATTCGATTGGCTTAAACAGATGCGACAAGGTAGACTGTACTATCACACTTCGTACATGACGTGATGGTTAACATCCGCAAATCGCCTCATCGTCATCCTCGAGCCTCTGGCGAGGTGGAGACACCCCTAAGCTCGCGACCTCTGGCGTGATGGTCAACATCCGCAAGTCGCCTCATCTTCATAGTCATAGTTGTCGTGATATTACACGCTACCCATATTGTATCGCCATGCTGCTGCTGCTGCTTGTTCAATAAAAATACGTGTGCACTCGTACGATATAGTGTTCTGTTCGTTTCTCGTCTCCTCGTTAGGTCCTTTGGTCTCAGTTATTAATTACCCCTGTTCACTTACTCTTTCATCTCAGTTATTAATTACCAGTTATTAATTACCCTGTTAATGACCACTGTTAACGGACAGTCGTTCCTATGTCCACTATCGATGGCTACTGGTTATCTTTCGGTACTCCTACAGTCGCTAGGGGGCGCTGCGCACGGTTTGTGGTGTTCCTACAACCGTCAGGAGGCGCTCTGATTGGCTGCGCGCGCAACCGGAAGTCGTTCAGACACATGTGCTCCGGATTGGCGTATTCAGAAACCTTCACTAACTACTTACAACTGAAATAAAAAATCTAAAAGAACCTTTCCAAAAAATTTGGCAGGTAATATAAAAAATTACAGCAAGAGTTTCTATGCTTATGTAAGGAGTAAACAGAAAGTTCGGAATAAGGTCGGACCACTAGAAAACAACAGTGGAAACATAATTTCAGACGGGTTTCAAATGGTCCTGAATGAGTATTTCAAATGGTCCTGAATGAGTATTTCAGCTCAGTTTTTACCACAGAAGATATCAGCTCACTTCCAGTTCCATTTACTAAATTGGAGGGCAGTAAATCAGAACATTTAGGGCAGTTATTTGTAACTCCTGAAATGATAGCAAAGAAAATTAAGAAGATGAAAGATAATAAATCACCGGGAGTTGATAGGATACCACCAAAACTGCTTAAGGAAATTGTTGAGCAAATTAGTACACCACTTGCCAAATTGTTTAACTTGTCACTAGAAGAAGGAATCATTTCTTCAGAATGGAAAGAAGCAAACATTACGCCGCTATTTAAGAAGGTATCGAGGAACAAGCCAGACAATTACAGACCAGTGAGTTTAACATCAGTTGTATGTAAATAACTCGAAACATTAATTAGAGACCACATGGTGGAATCCCTTGCAAAACATAATTAATAAATACATCTCAACACGGGTTCCTAAAAGCAAAGTCATGTCTAACCAATTTCTTATGTTTTGTGGAAGAAATTACAAAGTGGGTAGATGACGGGTCACCAGTGGATGTTGTCTACTTAGATTTTCAGAAAGCTTTCGATAAAGTGCAACATCAAAGATTGTTATTTAAACTAAAAGCCCATGGTATAGGTAATGATGTAATCAACTGGATAGAAAAGTGGCTTATATATATATATATATATATATATATATATATATATATATATATATATATATATATATATATATATATATATATATATATATAAACGATTTGGAAGATGACATATCTAGCAAAGTACTGAAATTTGCAGATGACACAAAAGTATTCAGAAAGGTCACTAATGTTACAGATAAACAAAGTTTACAGGATGATTTAGATAAATTAGTTAAATGGTAAAAAAAGTGGCAAATGTTATTAAATTTTGGGAAGTGTAAATGCATACACATAGGACATGGAAACATAGACAAAGAATATAAAATGGTGGATGCTGTGCTAGGTAGAACCACACAAGAAAATGACTTAGGAGTAATATTTAGTTGCGACATGAAAGTTTCAGAGCAATGTATCAAGACAGGTTTTCATCAATGTAGTCGGTAATGGATCAAGATCACTGGCCTTGTCTTGGGAGGACATGATTATTTGCCTTACTTCATCAACTGTGACAGATGCAAAAGGAGCAAGTAGAGAATTTACTTGCGGAGAGTCTACTTGTACAGGACTTAAAGTATGATCTGGAAAAGCAGACCGGATCAGACTGGTTTTGTTCTTGAAATGACTGGAGAACGAGTCACATAAAGATTTGAATGAGTAATGATTAGGTTGAGACGGTGCAGGCATTCCGTGTACGATCTTACGTATGCAATTGCATTGCTGACGTGGATTTATGACATTATTTGAGACCATATCTGTATAATAGTCCGATTTGGCTTGAGCCATTTGTGTGTTGCAGTAGTGACACTGTTTTGAATAACGTGACCTATCCAAACGGGAGCGTGGCTTGCGCTATACTCGTTCAAGATAACGACGACGCCTTTTAGATTGTAAAATGTCAGGAGTCATCCACGGGGTCGGTGGTTTTTGTGACACATATTTGGTGGTTATCGGGACGTAGTTATTAAGTAAAGCATTGAGTACATGATGTTATTGTCCACACAAGTCGGATAGGTATCCCTTCTTCTGAATCTCTGATAAGGTCAGATTTACGAATATCTGCCTTGAAGGCATCAGTGTCAATTTTATGTATAGGTCTGTAAGACGCCTTCTGTTTTGGTTGTACTGGTGTTCTGGAAACTTAGCATCAACAATGACCGAGTGTTGGTCCTATATCCTATCAGAAACTGTTAGCATCTGGATATTGTCAGCGAATTATCACGAAGTGAAGACAGTGGCAATGAATATGTGTAGAGAAAGTCACATGTTGTCTTAAGTCAAATGAGGCTAGGATATCATTAAAGGTAATGGTTACTCTTGTACGTTTATCAGATTGAAAATTACAATCAGAAGAAGAATGTTAAATTCAAATTGTAGAGTGCCTAGTTTTCCAGCAAATCCTGAAATTCTTCAAAGAAGAAAAGAATAATAATCAGGAATTGAACGTGAATTTATTATTATTATGGTCCGATAATAAAACGCAAAAACCACCACCTCTTCCAACTGAACGTGGTCGATGATGAAAAGTATAATCAAATAGAGAAATTTCAGCTATGCAAGCAGCAGTGTCATGTGGTCGTAGACAACTTTCAGTGACGGCAGGAACGTTTGTATTTTTTTAAATAATAAGTCACTAAGTGATGCCGTCTTACCTACAACCGATCGGACGGGGTAACAAACCTCATGTTGCGACTGGTGGCAGGCCCAGGATTGACACTAACATCTCCTGCCAGGAAACGTATTATGGCTAATTTAAATGGTGGCTTTGAGCAAGGGATTGGAAGCATCTTTCGATTAAAACAAAGGTCGATACATGGCAACCCATGTAAAAAGGAAAGCGAATGATGTACTCTCATTTGTTTGTGAAATATAGCGGTAACAACCAACATTTTAGACGTAAGTGGCTTGCACAGAGCAAAGTCATCACCTCTCAACGTCACCGAACCGGACAGAAAGAAAATACACAGTAGGACTAGCGGTGACATTATCTTTAAAATGGTAAACAATTGATCTAAACAGGTCAATAATACAAAATAATATAAATATTTAAATAATAAACGTGAAGGTTTAACAACGAAAGTGAAATTAAACCAGTTTATTTAACCTATTTAACCCTGGCTTAACCATAGACTTAGTACTGAAAACGTAATATACAGTGAGTTTTTTATTGTATTTTATTTTTTGTATTTTATTTAATTGTATGTGTTATAAAATTCCACGCAGCCTAGGTTACACGAATACTCAGAAATAAACCGCATAGGCATCACTAGACGTCTAGATATATACAATAGTGGAACCAAGACGTCATAGAAAAACAAATAAATTAATACATGACAAATGTTAGAATTTTCGTCCAAGTACGACTGTGGGTATAAGAAACGTCTTGAAAAAAAAGAATATTAGTACATAGTTTATATGGCACTAGCCCTAGGTCCAACTTATTGTAAATTATGTTAACCCAGACAACTGCACAAAGCCAAAAGTTTTTGATATATTATGATATAATAGCAAAGCAAAAGCACAGATTACGGCCACATAATCAGTTCTAAATTATTATATTAATGCAGTATTATAAAAAGTCAGTAAGTATGCATATATTACATAAACGTTAACGAAGTTATACTGGTCGGCGTCAAACCTACTTAATAGAATATTCCTTTTCACAAAATCTGAAGAAATATGTTGTGCAAGAGATCGATAAACCAGTTCACTAACAGCCACTTCATCAATTCGATGCAAATAAATTATTGGAAAAGTCGTTTTGAATGAAAAACTTACGAATATCGAACGTCCGAATCATGTCGCGCGAAACAGGGAAATCGGTTAAATTGACGCTATATCTATAGCAAGCCGTACTGACAATAAACGAAAAAATGCATAAATGTCACTCGGCCTTTTGTTTACTATGTCATAACTTTCTAATTATTTCAACTTTTACGAAAAGTCAGGCTTGTTATAACCTTTTCACATTCTTTATAAAGCACATACACAAATACTTGTAGTGAATATATAACGTTAATTTAGTTAATGTTTTCTCGAATATTTAACGCGTTTTAATTATTCCTACTTTTATGACAAGATTGGTTTGTCATACATCTTCCATAAAAGGGCAATTATTATCACGTGGCCAAGAACGAGACACGTACCAGCTGACGCTCAATAATAATATATGATCACACATGTTAAGTTTCCCGGAATCGCCGGGAGGCTACAGGACATCTATCAAATCTCCCGGTCTCCCGCACGAGAGAACAAATCTCCCGGATTTCTAATGAAACAAAAATATTTTTGCGTGGCCTTAGTTAACAAAAGATCGTCAATCCCTCCTTATTCTCAAGCCCACGACAACAGCAGTGGTTATTGCAATTACGCTTTGTGCAGACTGGAAAACGGAGGCTTCGCTAAACAGTATCCTTGTGCCTTGCATGTTGCATTGTCTAAAATATGCGTTAAATGAACGATCCCCCATTATCTTTCATCGATGTACAATTCGTCAATTATCAATTTAAATAATGCCAATCAATATATCTCCACTTTATACGAGTTCTATTTAATTCATATACGTTTGCTAATTGTCACAATCGGAGCACATAATGAAAGAAAACACGTATTTTTAAAATCGATGTCACAAACAAAAAAATACCTCCATCACCTAGGGTCTCAAGTGCCTTCATCACCCAGGATCACAAACTTTGAAGAAACGAAAATGCTCAAGTTCTAGCCCTGCCAGTAAATATTGTGTCAGTTGTGTGTAATAAAATATGAAGGCTACTGCCAGTCAGGTATGGGATTTTTATTGTACGGTAATATATTTCAGGAGTAGAACAAATTATTACTAGACCATATCAGTAGTAAACATGTTAATTTACGAGTCAACAAGGAAATGTTCTACTGTCACAATGTCTATATTAACATGTCAGTGTACCATTTAATAGTACATGTGCAACGTATTGGGTGGGAACAAAGCTGGTCTAGTGTAATTTTCATGCGTGACGGAGGATGTGAAATACTCACATTTACGCATAATTCTCTTATACACTGAGTCTGAGACCCTCTGAATTACGCACAACTATCCGAGACCCTCCGGTTTACGCATACATCTCCTGCATTTGCATTTCTGAAACTTAACTGTACGATATGGTAAGCATACAAAGTCGTTTTTATCTGGGCATGAATATCATAAATGTGTTATATTATATATCAAGATATGATTTGTTCAGACAATTAAGACTGTCTATCTTTAGTGTCGTAAACATACGCTGTGACGTATATGAGTGTAACGCAAGATCAAGGGAGATTTCACTGGGTTGGATTTAGGAAAGGATGAAATTTGACGCCGGTGACTATACCAATAAAAATGTGCAATTCAATATATATAGTACAACAACTTGCTAACCGGAGAGTGGGCGAAAAAAGGGGATGTAAACTAACCGTTAGCGGCGACCGTCAGAAGTACGTACTGCGTCCTAGCGACCATCATATTAGTGTTATATTATGCGCAAGAGGCGCCACGGGTTATTTCGGATTCGTTCGTCCATCGCGAAGCGATGAGGACCACTTCAATCATCCTGGGGTTGAGGGGCTGGGTTGACCTGGAGTACGCAGGTGGCTGAAAAGACCAATCTGTGTCTGGAAGATTCTCTGGCAGTGTGGACAGGGGATGTGAGCCGCATGTGTTGTCGGGGGGTCGCTGGCTCCTGACTTTCTGGCTTGTACATACTTTAAAAAAAACATGTATTCTGCCATACTAATTGTAAACAAGTGATTCATTGTGTTTATTGTAGTTCCTAAATAACATATACTAGACGGAATATTGAACATACAGTTTTAAACCATGCAAAATAAATTGTCACTTGTCTCTGAATTCAATTTAATTCAATAACTTTATTCCGGAATATTACATCCATATAAAGACTAGATTATCATTACTAAAAATTATAAATATATAGCATATTTCTCCAGTGATCACACAGTGGTGATATGTATAATGCATCACTATTCATAATACTTTCTAATATTGCATTACCCGACTTAGCTATACGCGTCATAAAACAATACACATTTTTCCTGATTAACATTTTGCAGGTGGATAATGCCCGTGACACAAACATATAACTAGCGCTACAATTCCTTGGTTCATTGCACAACAATCTAAACACATTATTGTATGCTACACATAATTTTCTAATTGATTCTGATTTATAATTATACCATAACTGACATGTGTATAATGAAATACAGTACGATTTACGAGTACATTTTACATCTTCAGTACACGTATAGAATTTTCGAATCAAGGCATTACTCTGAGCATAAATTCTGTTGTACTGCCTAGCCATATCATCATCATTACTGAGATCTTCAGTGAGAACCTGTCCAAGATATTTACATTTATTAACTCTTGTCAATATTTCCTCGTTTAACACAAAGTTTGGCATATGTATATCTTTGAACGTTTTGCAGCAAAATATCATAACATTACTTTTGGTACTGCTGTATTTGATATCAAGTTCTAGACCATAATCTGAATAGACAGACAGCAACATTGATAAACCCATGGATGAGGGAGCCAAGAGCACTAAATCATCAGCATACATCAAATGGTTAAATAATGCTGGACCTATTATTCATCCAGCATTTACATTATTTAATCTTTTACTGAGATCATCCATGGAGACACAAAAAAAGATACGGGGAGAGAATTCTTCCTTGACGTACACCATTAGTAACAGAAAAACCCTGTGACATAATATACTTCCAGCATACATACCTTTTTTTTAGTAGTATACCAAAATACTAGAATTCTAATTATATACAAGGGTTTGCCCCGCTTTGTGAGTTTCTCAAATAGAACATAGTGATTTACACGATCAAATGCTTTGGATGAATAAAAAAACATGAATATACATTATTCAAACTACGGTATTTTAATACAGCCTCCTTGAAGGCATATATACACATATCTGTACTGTGTTTAGTTTTGAAGCCAAACTGATTGCTACATGTAGTCAAATTGTAAGCAATACGGTCATAAATTAACTTTTCAAAGACTTTGGACACAATACTGGCTAGAGCAATGGGTCTGTAGTTACTCTTTCTACATATGACTTTGGACACAATACTGGCGAGAGCAATGGGTCTGTAGTTACTCTTTCTACATATGACTTTGGACACAATACTGGCGAGAGCAATGGGTCTGTAGTTACTCTTACTACATATGACTTTGGACACAATACTAGCGAGAGCAATGGGTCTGTAGTTACTCTTTCTACATATGACTTTGGACACAATACTGGCGAGAGCAATGGGTCTGTAGTTACTCTTACTACATATGACTTTGGACACAATACTGGCGAGAGCAATGGGTCTGTAGTTACTCTTTCTACATATGACTTTGGACACAATACTAGCGAGAGCAATGGGTCTGTAGTTACTCTTACTACATAAGACTTTGGACACAATACTGGCTAGAGCAGTGGGTCTGTAGTTACTCTTACTACATATGACTTTGGACACAATACTAGCGAGAGCAATGGGTCTGTAGTTACTCTTACTACATATGACTTTGGACACAATACTGGCGAGAGCAATGGGTCTGTAGTTACTCTTACTACATATGACTTTGGACACAATACTAGCGAGAGCAATGGGTCTGTAGTTACTCTTACTACATATGACTTTGGACACAATACTGGCGAGAGCAATGGGTCTGTAGTTACTCTTACTACATAAGACTTTGGACACAATACTAGCGAGAGCAATGGGTCTGTAGTTACTCTTACTACATATGACTTTGGACACAATACTAGCGAGAGCAGTGGGTATGTAGTTACTCTTACTACACATGACTTTGGACACAATACTGGCGAGAGCAATGGGTCTGTAGTTACTCTTACTACATATGACTTTGGACACAATACTAGCGAGAGCAATGGGTATGTAGTTACTCTTACTACATATGACTTTGGACACAATACTAGCGAGAGCAGTGGGTCTGTAGTTACTCTTACTACATATGACTTTGGACACAATACTAGCGAGAGCAATGGGTCTGTAGTTACTCTTACTACATATGACTTTGGACACAATACTAGCGAGAGCAATGGGTCTGTAGTTACTCTTACTACATAAGACTTTGGACACAATACTAACGAGAGCAGTGGGTCTGTAGTTACTCTTACTACATATGACTTTGGACACAATACTAGCGAGAGCAATGGGTCTGTAGTTACTCTTACTACATATGACTTTGGACACAATACTAGCGAGAGCAATGGGTCTGTAGTTACTCTTACTACATATGACTTTGGACACAATACTAGCGAGAGCAATGGGTCTGTAGTTACTCTTACTACATATGACTTTGGACACAATACTGGCGAGAGCAATGGGTCTGTAGTTACTCTTACTACATATGACTTTGGACACAATACTGGCTAGAGCAGTGGGTCTGTAGTTACTCTTACTACATATGACTTTGGACACAATACTAGCGAGAGCAATGGGTCTGTAGTTACTCTTACTACATATGACTTTGGACACAATACTGGCGAGAGCAATGGGTCTGTAGTTACTCTTACTACATATGACTTTGGACACAATACTAGCGAGAGCAGTGGGTCTGTAGTTACTCTTACTACATATGACTTTGGACACAATACTGGCGAGAGCAATGGGTCTGTAGTTACTCTTACTACATATGACTTTGGACACAATACTAGCGAGAGCAATGGGTCTGTAGTTACTCTTACTACATATGACTTTGGACACAATACTAGCGAGAGCAGTGGGTCTGTAGTTACTCTTACTACATATGACTTTGGACACAATACTAGCGAGAGCAATGGGTCTGTAGTTACTCTTACTACATATGACTTTGGACACAATACTAGCGAGAGCAATGGGTCTGTAGTTACTCTTACTACATATGACTTTGGACACAATACTAGCGAGAGCAATGGGTCTGTAGTTACTCTTACTACATATGACTTTGGACACAATACTGGCGAGAGCAATGGGTCTGTAGTTACTCTTACTACATATGACTTTGGACACAATACTGGCTAGAGCAGTGGGTCTGTAGTTACTCTTACTACATATGACTTTGGACACAATACTAGCGAGAGCAATGGGTCTGTAGTTACTCTTACTACATATGACTTTGGACACAATACTGGCGAGAGCAATGGGTCTGTAGTTACTCTTACTACATATGACTTTGGACACAATACTAGCGAGAGCAGTGGGTCTGTAGTTACTCTTACTACATATGACTTTGGACACAATACTGGCGAGAGCAATGGGTATGTAGTTACTCTTACTACATATGACTTTGGACACAATACTAGCGAGAGCAATGGGTCTGTAGTTACTCTTACTACATATGACTTTGGACACAATACTGGCGAGAGCAATGGGTCTGTAGTTACTCTTACTACATATGACTTTGGACACAATACTAGCGAGAGCAATGGGTCTGTAGTTTCTCTTACTACATATGACTTTGGGCACAATACTAGCGAGAGCAGTGGGTCTGTAGTTACTCTTACTACATATGACTTTGGACACAATACTAGCGAGAGCAATGGGTCTGTAGTTACTCTTACTACATACGACTTTGGACACAATACTAGCGAGAGCAGTGGGTCTGTAGTTACTCTTACTACATATGACTTTGGACACAATACTGGCGAGAGCAATGGGTCTGTAGTTACTCTTACTACATATGACTTTGGACACAAAACTAGCGAGAGCAATGGGTCTGTAGTTACTCTTACTACATATGACTTTGGACACAATACTAGCGAGAGCAGTGGGTCTGTAGTTACTCTTACTACATATGACTTTGGACACAATACTGGCGAGAGCAATGGGTCTGTAGTTACTCTTACTACATATGACTTTGGACACAATACTAGCGAGAGCAATGGGTCTGTAGTTACTCTTACTACATATGACTTTGGACACAATACTAGCGAGAGCAGTGGGTCTGTAGTTACTCTTACTACATATGACTTTGGACACAATACTGGCGAGAGCAATGGGTCTGTAGTTACTCTTACTACATATGACTTTGGACACAATACTAGCGAGAGCAATGGGTCTGTAGTTACTCTTACTACATATGACTTTGGACACAATACTGGCGAGAGCAATGGGTCTGTAGTTACTCTTACTACATATGACTTTGGACACAATACTAGCGAGAGCAGTGGGTCTGTAGTTACTCTTACTACATATGACTTTGGACACAATACTGGCGAGAGCAATGGGTCTGTAGTTACTCTTACTACATATGACTTTGGACACAATACTGGCTAGAGCAATGGGTCTGTAGTTACTCTTACTACATATGACTTTGGACACAATACTAGCGAGAGCAATGGGTCTGTAGTTACTCTTACTGCATATGACTTTGGACACAATACTAGCGAGAGCAATGGGTCTGTAGTTACTCTTACTACATATGACTTTGGACACAATACTAGCGAGAGCAATGGGTCTGTAGTTACTATTACTACATATGCTAGCAATTTTGTTTTTAACAGATATCATAGATTCAGGTAAAATACCATTGACAAATAAACTAGTAAAACACACAGATAACAGTGGAATTATTATGTCACTGCAATGTTTAAGATGCTCCGCATATATACCATCCAAGCCACAACTCTTACTGTCTTTCAGATCTTTTATAACCTGGGTAATCTCAGAGTGTGACACCTCTATGTCCATCTCATATTCAACATTTTTACAAAGATTATTTACATCTTTGTATTTGTTTAAACAATTAAATAAATCCTCCTAGTGAGATTTCCACATTTTAACAATGTTGTGCGACCCTGCCATACCACCAACAACATTAGGAAGATACAAATTACTATTATTCATCAGCTTAATTTCTTTCCAAAATACTTTGTCATTGTTACGCAAAAGTGTTTAGCAAGCGATTCCATCCTAAATATATCCTCATTATTTCTGATCAACCTCATAGCACCTTTAAACGTAGCTTTTGTTCTGAATCATTGGTTCGTATTATTTTTGCAAATCTAAGAATATTATGTATCAATCTAATACCCCAAGATATATATTTACCTCTCAGATCATCTTATTTAGTACATTCATGCAAAAATTTAATTGTATCCCCTATGAGAGCTTTATCACATATAAATTTTTTTATTTCTAGAAATATTTTAATTTCTCAGGTTGTTAATAGGCAACACTTTTAATCCCAAGTGATGAGTAAAAATGTACAGTGAAGGTTATATAAGATTGCATACAGCAATAACAAACTATTCTCTGTTTTATAATGATCGATAGCGTGTCATGTCATTTATTACGCGAAATGACTGATTACGCAGATTGATTGTAACACACACGCACACAAACACAAACACACACACATATATATATATTATATATATATATATATATATATATATATATATATATATATATATATATATTATATATATATATATAATATATATATATATTCGTATATATATATATATATTATATATATATATATATATATATATATATATATATATATATATATATATATATATATTATACAGCACTATTCGCAGTCGGCCTTGTGGACACAGCAACCAACTGTTACCTCCTGCAACCCACACTGTCCCATATGTATTAGCCAAGCTCTTCCGGGCCACATGGTAAAAACTACTGCTCTTGCAACTACTGCGTCCATTATTTGAACGTAGACTGATGAAAACGTGTCAAGAACGTTTTTGTTGTATGCTGATGGATTATCCAACTACGCAATAATGTTTGTCTTGTTCATATGACAATGTTATCATTGCACGCTGTTTCTTGTTTATTCTCACGGGACAACACACACAATGTAAATTTCTCCAAGAATACCAGGACGTGTGGCAGGTGTAGTTTGGCTATTTAAATTGGCATTAATACATATTTCCACATTATTCCCTTTCATTCACTATTGAAGTCACGATTAGCATACATTAGATTGTGCCTCATACGTTTATGGCCATTTCCTGACACATGGTCCCTCATAGGGCTTACGTCTGTGTGGTTTACCTGCGCATTAATATGTTTTAGAACTTATTGATTGTTGCCTTTGTTTCCGAACCATGCTATTCAGTGTTTTGTCAAAATTGCATCTCCAGATGTTCTGTGTCTTAAATGTTTTCCTAGCAGCATAACAAATATGGATTTAGAAAGAAGACAACGAGGCGTTATATATTATTACTTATCATCTATGTACCATTTGACATATCAAAGTGACCAAAGGTTCGGAACATTGCTGGGAAAGTGTATGTTCATAAAGAGATGCAAGGTGATAAAACATAATAGCGCCTTCGTTTCTGAACCGTGATATTCAGCGTTGTATTTCCACGTGTTCATCATCTTCAGTACTTTCCAATTTTGTAGTCTAGTGATTTATTTAGCCATTTGTGTAAACATATAAAGCTGTGTGCTTCCTTGAAAGCGTGTTTATATATTTCTTTAATATGAAGCCGACGGACGCTTTCTTGCATGAAATATGTCAGTATTTCTTGGGTTTGCTGGATAATAGTTGACTAGAAAATGACCTTAGCTCCGAATTAACTTGAGAGATTGGTGCGTCAGTTGTTTTCCAATAATATTAAGTTAAAAAATATGTCAATAATTCATCATACCTCCACAAACAAATATCACTTGTCATGCAATCACACGCAGACGTCCGAACATTGGGTACAGACATTATTGTCTAAGAATCGATTTACAACATTTATATGACATATAAACGTAATACTTTACTAGAAATATATAGCTGCGTGGGCAATTACGTACGTACATAAACATGCTGAATTATTATTCTAACGCAATGAAGTTCAGACACTTAAAAGGATTATGATTCATAAAGTTTGTTTTCGGTTTGGCATTGACCCCACATAAAATGATGATGGGGTTGACGCTAGGCGGTATGTAGGAAGAAGAAACGGAACGTCACAGAAACAGTGCTCTAATGATCGAAATTCTGTTATTATTGAGTCACTTGATAGTGCAAGTTTTTTTTTAATGTGTTATGTATGTGTGTGTGTGTGTGTGTGTGTGCGTGCGTGCGTGCGTGCGTGCGTGCGTGTGCGTGTGCGTGTGCTTTGTTTGTTTGTTTGTTTGTTTGTTTGTTTGTTTGTGCGTGCGTGCGTGCGTGCGTGCGTGCGTGCGTGCGTGCGTGCGTGCGTGCGTGCGTGCGAGTGTCAGTGCTTCCTTGAAAGCGTGTTTTGTATATTTGTTAAATATATGAAGCCGAGTTACCTTTTTGCATTCACCATTGAATGAAACATGTCAGTAGTTCTTGGATTAGCTGGATAGTAGTTGACATGAAAATACCATTAGCTCCGAATTAACTTGAAAGATTGGTGCGTCAGCTTTTTCCAATAATAATAAGTTAACCAAATATGTCAATAATTCATCATATCTCCACAGACAAATATAATTTGTGATGCAATGACACGCAGACGTCCGAACATTGGGTACCTTCATTAATGTCTAAGTATCGACTGGCAACATTTATCTACTGGGTAGACATATTCGCTCTCAACGTAATATTGTACTCGAAATTTAAAGCTGCATGTGCAATTATGTACAGCATAAACATGATGAATTATTATACTAACGATTCTACTACATTACCCATTACTGATGCTCAACCTCAACTATTAACTTGTCGAACATGCTAATGTTCAACTTGATTCACCAGTTTGGTTTGGGTAATTCGATAGACAATATACATAATCACCTTCGCATTACTCATTAGTATACGTATTACAGTGGCTTAGTAATGTGTGATATCATCTTACAATGTCATTACGATCATTTTGTCAATAACCATTACCATTTAGAATGGTAAAACGCGACATTTGAATCGATTTCTCTTCCTGGTTGACACTTTAGTAATTTTTATGACATTTTAAAGTGATGAAATTTACAGTATTTGTTGTCGTTGAAGTTACTGTACATCTTTGTCTTGATGTGGAGTTTGTAGATATTTTTACATGTGTTTTCCCTTGGAAGGTACTTCCAAATGGTGTAAGATGACAAACACGCGATGAATCATTTCTTCTTATGTGGGCACATACCCCCTGAAAAACTTATGTGGGCACATACCCCCTGAAAAACTTATGTGGGCACATACCCCCTGAAAAACTGGCCACCGAAAATTAAATTGTAATGTTAATATACAATGACAATAGCGTAAACGATACACACGTCGTGCTTTAATTGCTATCTACCTAAATGCAGAAATTACGTAAACAAAACGTATGTGTGCAAGTTACAACTAACGTGTTACTTCAACGCCACAGAAACTGCCCGTAGTGCACAGTATTTCGTTGATATATAAAAGGCGCATCTTGCTGCACTCATGTTCGTCTACGTTCGCGACTCGTAAAATGCGGCAATTAATGTTGTAACGTAATGTAATAGAACATACAGATAGTCCGTCAAATCGTCAGATTCTGCAACAAAAATAATGCTAAATAAATCCAAAAACCGTACAACCCAACACATAATAAAACTCATGGAAGTTGTGGGCCCCATGGAAGATTCACTGGCCCGTTTTATCTACTGACGATTTTATAATCGTTTCTGTAAATGGTGGGTTTCGCGATGTATCGTTGACGAGTTGTGCAACACGTGTTAGTGACAGATCAGAAAGAGAGACGAAGCATTACGTACGGGCAGTGACGTTATCGCTTGTAAGGTTATCTATATAAGTCGGCGTCTGAGATTTCCGACGACAGTACATCATGTTTCCATTAAACGTTCCCTCGTTACTGCTGATGGTGTTGTGCGCTCTGTTCGCTGAGACGAAGCAAGCCATCCCGGCACCGGCACACTTCTATCCTTACGGCCCAGGCGAAGGCGACTCGATGGTACCGCCAGCCGATCTAGACAGTTCGGGGAAGATTCAACTGTCCCGTTCGTTTCCATATTATGGCAAACTTCGTAACAAGCTCTGGGTAAGTATCGAAACATTTGGTAAGTATGTGTAAAAAAATAGGTTTCAAAACGAATGTGTAATACACCATCATAATAGGCCTGCCTATTCTGTGTATTTGTTTCCTTCTGTTTATCTTGCCATGAGCTGGTGTCTATGATACTATTCGATGCTGCACTGCTAAGTGAGGCGCGGTGGTGTAGCGGTTTGAACGCATATCTTTGAGCCACAGTTCACTCAGCTGTATAAATGAGTACCTGGCATATGTGGATAGGTGAACGAATAGTCTTCGCGCTACAATTGCAGCGTGGCTGAATGCTTCCCAGAGAAGTCGCGATGACGTTGGAATGAACAGGTCTGCCAGGGAAAGTGAAATGTAAAGCGCTTTGAGCAGTTCCAAATTCTGGAAACCGTGCAACGTAAGAGCTGTGTGTGTGTGTGTGTGCGTGCGTGCGTGCGTGCGTGCGCGTGCGTGCGCGTGCGTGCGTGCGTGCGTGTGTGTGTGTGTGTGCGTGCGTGCGTGCGTGCGTGCGTGCGTGTATGTTTGTGCGTGTGCGTGTGCGTGTGTGTGTGTGCGTGCGTGCGTGCGTGCGTGTGTGTGTGTGTGTGTATCTGTGTGTGTGTGTGGGTGGTGGTGGTGGTGGTGATGTGTGGTGGTGGTGTGTGTGTTTGTGTGTGTGTATGCGTGTGCGTGTGTGTGTGCGTGCGTGCGTACGTGTGTGAGTGTGTATGTGTGTGTGTGTGTGTGTGTGTGTGTGTGTGTGTGTGTGTGTGTGTGTGTGTGTGTGTGTGTGTGTGTGTGTGTGTGTGTGTGTGTGTGAATGGGAATCAAATGGATGGCCTTCGTTCAAGAAAGACCGAAACGCATCCAACTTGAAACCTTTGACCACAGCTGCCGACAACGGTGATGTTAATTTCATTCGTTTGAAACTCGGTGCATATGCTCACTTGGGTTCAACGCGTTTCATTACGTAGTTTCTAATATGACTTGAATACTTTTTTCTGTGTAAATATCAGATTGTTCATTTATGAAAACGCATAATTTTTCATCCTAGTCCACAAAATGAAATATGTGATTATTGTTGTTCTCCGATTGCTTATATACCTCCACCAAATGTGCGGTACAGTCACTGAAAGAATGTATGATATACTGGGTGAGAGCGTGATTTAAACATTGAGTAGCACGTTTAGTATAGAGCCAGTAACAGAGCGAGACGTATAATGAGCGAGACATGGCCGGGTGATAGAGGTAGTCATAAGTGACAGGCACGCCGGCTGATAGGGAACGGTTAGAATCCCTGATACTTTTGACATATAGATAACGTGTTTTAGTTTAAATAGCATTTAGCGACTGGTACCCTTCCTGACGACATATCGTGTGGCACAGGCTTACACTTCAGTCACAAATTATATTCCAAAATGCACATAATATGTCTGTTTCCGCAGGTCAACACAGACGGCATCTTGTCCTTCGAGTGGGACACACTGATGCTCTTTGGTGAAATCCCCCATGACTTCGAATGTGTAATCGCTCCGTTCGCGATCGACCTGTCCACGGAGGTTAACGACGGTCGCATATATTACAGACAAACGAATGATACAGCGATTCTTCGCCGAGCAAAACGCGACGTCAGACTGAATTTTTCCGGCGCTTCTACGTTTAATCCCGACTGGGTGTTTATCGCATCCTACAATGACGTCACTTACTACACCGGCAGTTCTACATCTCCGGTAAGTCTACTAATCTAAGCAGCCTACAAACCGACGAAATTGGTAAAGCGTATCTTCTTCTTCCTTCTCCTCATCTTCGTATTATTATTATGAGTAGTAGTAGTAGTAGTAGTAGTAGTAGTAGTAGTAGTAGTAGTAGTGGTGGTGGTGGTGGTGGTGGTGGTGGTGGTGGTGGTGGTGGTGGTAGAGGTGGTAGTGGTAGCGGTAGCGGTAGCAGCAGTAGTAGTAGTAGAAGTAGTAGTAGTGGTGGTGGTGGTGGTGGTGGTGGTGGTGGTGGTGGTGGTGGTAGTAGCTTCTTTGACTAATCCTTTTCCTGTTTAATTATGCCATGGTCGATCTTTATAATATTTAACGTCTTTAAGGTGGTGGAATCGGCAAGGTAGGGTGCATTTCTTGTCGGTCTCTGAGATAGTAATCAATACAATTCTGATTGTTGTGTATTTTGCTTCCACGAACCGCCGAAATTTGAATGTGTGTGTGTGTGTGTGTGTGTGTGTGTGTGTGTGTGTGTGTGTGTGTGTGTGTGTGTGTGTGTGTGTGTGTGTATGTGTGTGTGTGTGTGGGGGGGGGGGTGTGTGTGTGTGTGTGTGTGTGTGTTTGTGTGTGTGTGTGTGTGTGTGTGTTGTGTATGTGTGTGTATTGTCTGTGTTAACATCTTCGCACAGTTTTATTCTTTGTTTCCTGTAGTCTGTTGTATGTTTGTCTTTAGTTGTGTTACTTCTGGAAGGTTAAACATTGAGCTATTCAATCTCGTTTATCGTTCCTAAGACTTCATACTGTGTACTTTAGCCTGCATTTCAACCATCTCCTTATTTTTTCGACTGATAACTGCGTCTGATGTGTGTTCTATGTTTGCTTTCTGATCATCTCTCTTACTTTTCTTTGTTCAAATTTAGATTCTATGTATTTCTCCAATTAACGTATCCTTTCCTCAAATTTCTTTCACTTCCTTTGAAACTGTTCACATCGTTTCTCAACTTGTTTCTCATTTGTTAAACTTCTCATAACTCGTCGCACTGAGGGCAACAGCAGTGAATGTTTTCTTCCACATTCATTATTTCGTATTCTGTCTGACTAGTAAGTACACACCCGACGCAGACATATTTTTTACAATAATCAGTTTCCAAAACTTGATGGTGTCCATCCTTAAATTTTACGCTGCATCCTGTGTTGCATTTTATGCATAACATAAAGCTGAGGAATTTGACACCTAAAGGCCCACGCTATGTTAATATATTTATGGAACAAAACCAGCAAAAACCCGCAGCATAAAAATCTATGGGAGAACTTAATTCAAAGCACACAAATCACTGGTCTATGGCTGCTTTGTACATATTACCAACACACTCACAACGGAATGCTAATGGTCCGTTTCAAGCTATGCCACTTTTTTATGTAGGTTTTGAAGATTTTGGCGCAATGCGTATACGAATTACTTTAATTTAATTAAGTAACTTTATCAGAAAGGTTATTTTAATTTAATTTCATTAATCAACTTTACCAAAAGGTGTTAATTTAATTGACAAATTCCCAATTAACTCTCAATTAAGTGTTTATAAGTATTAATGGTTATTTCACATCCATAGATATTTCCAAGAGGCCTGCTGCCAAAAAGTCTATTATCGGTTGCCATAACGTTATCGGTGTATATGTAATCAGATGCTCAAACATAGAACAGATTTTAAATATAACTTATTGTATGGACTGTTTATTACAGGTGGCAACTTTCCAAGCCGTCCTGATTACAAATGGTGTCGAATCATACGTCATGTTCAACTACGGTGATATACAGTTCGCAAAAGAGGCTTTCGATGATGGCTACGCGCAGGTGAGCCGAAAGCGAAATCATAATAGAAAGATGCGTTATGTGCACTCATGGGTTTACGTCAGCAACAGCTCACTACAATAACATATCACTACAGTAGCTCACTACAATAACACATCATTACAACAGCTCACTACAATAACACATCACTACAACAGCTCACTACAATAACAGATCACCACAACAGTTCACAACAACAACAGTTCACTACAACAACAGATCACTACAACAACATATCTCTACAATAATATATCACTACAACAACAGCTCACTGCAACAATAGATCACTACAACAGCTCACTGCAACAATAGATAACTACAACAGCTCACTACAACAACAGATCATTACAACAGCTCACTACAACAACAGCTCACTAAAACAACAGATCACTACAACAGCTCACTACAATAACATATCACTACAATAACAGATCACTACAACAACAGATCATTACAACAGCTCACTACAACAACCTGCAACTACAACAGCTCACTACAACAACAGCTCACTACAATAATAGATCATTACAACAGCTCACTACAATAACAGATCACCACAACAACAGCTCACTAAAACAGCTCACTACAATAACAGATCATTACAACAACACACTACAACAACAGCTCACTACAACAAGAGATCACTACAACAACAGTTCATTACAACAACATATCACTACAACAGCTCACTACAACAAAAGCTCATTACAACAACACACTACAACAACAGCTCACTACAACAAGAGATCACTACAACAACAGTTCATTACAACAACATATCACTACAACAGCTCACTACAACAAAAGCTCACTACAACAACAGTTCACTACAACAACAGATCACTACAACAGCTCATTACAACAACAGCTCAATACAATAATATATCACTACATCAACAGCTTACTACAACAACAGATCACTACAACACCTCACTAAAATAAAAGCTCACTACAATAACAGATCACTAAAACAACAGCTCACTACAATAACATATCACTACAACAGCTCACTACAACAACATACCACTACAACAGCTCACTACAACAACAGATCTCTACAACAGCTCACTGTAATAACAGATCATCACAACAGCTCACTACAATGGCAGATCACTACAACTTCAAAATACAACAACAACAGCTCACTATAACAACAGATCACAACAACAGCTCACTACAACAACAGATCACTACAACAGCTCACTGCAATAACAGATTATCACAACAGCTCACTACAATGACAGATCACTACAACTGCACAATACAACAACAGCTCACTACAACAACAAATCACTACAAAAGCTCACTACAACAACAGCTCACTACAATAACAGACCACTACAAGAGCTCATTACAATAAGAGATCACTACAACAACAGCTCACTACAACATCAGATCACTGCAACAACTCACTACAACAACAGCTCACTACAATAAAAGATCACTACAACACTCACTACAATAAAAGAGCACTACAACAACAGCACACTACAACAAGTTGCTACAACAACAACTCACTACAACAACAGCACACTACTACAACAGCACACTACAACAACAGTTCACTACAACAACAGCTCACTACAACAATAGCACATTACAACAAAAGTTCACTACAACAACCGCTCACTACAACAGCGGCGCAATAAAACATCAGATCACTGCATTAGCTCACCACAACAACAGCTCACTATAATAAAAGATTACTACAACAACAGCACACTACAACAGCAAGTCGATACAACAACAGTTCACTACAACAACAGTCACTACAACAACAGCACACTACAACAACAGCTAACTACAACAACAGCACACTACAACAACAGCTCACTGCAACAACCAATCACTACAACAGCTTACTACAACAACAGCTCACTACAACAACAGCTCACTTCAACAACAGCTCACTACAACAACATATCACTACAACAACAGCTCACTTCAACAAAAGCTCACTACAACAACAGGTCACTACAACAGCTCACTGCAATAACTGATTATCACAACAGCTCACTACAATGACAGATCACTACAACTGCACACTACAACAACAGCTCACTACAACATCAGATCACGGCAACAACTCACTACAACAACAGCTCACTACAATAAAAGATCACTGCAACACTCGCTACAATAAAAGAGCACTACACCAACAGCACACTACAACAACAAATTGCTACAACAACAACTTACTACAACATCAGCACACTACTACAACAGCACACTACAACAACAGTTCACTGCAACAAAATCACATTACAACAACAGCACACTATACCAACAGCTCACTACAACAAGAGCACACTACAATAACAATTCACTACAACAACAGCACACTACAACAACAGCTCACAACAACAACAGTTCATTACATCAACAGCACACTATAACAACAGCTCACTACAATAACAGCAAACTACAACAATAGTTCACTACAACAACAGCTCATTACAACAGCACACTACAGCAACATCACACTAAGACAACATCTCACTACAACAAAAGTACACTACTACAATAGCACACTACAACAACAGCTCTTTACAACAACAGTTCATTACAACAACAGCACACGACAACAACAGCAAACTACAATAACAGCTCACTACAACAACAGTTCATTACAACAACAGATCACTACAACAACAGCTTTACTACAACAACAGTTCACTACATCAACAGCCCACTACAACAAAAGCGCATTACAACAACAGCTCACTACAACAACAGTACACTACAACAACAGTACACTACTACAACAGCACATTACAACAACAGCACACTACAACAATTGCTCACTACAACAACAGCACACTACAATAACAGTTCACTACAACAACAGATCACTACAGCAGCTCACTACAATAACATATCACTACAACAACAGATCACTACAACAGCTCACTACAATAACAGATCACTACAACAACATATCACTACAACAGCTCACTACAACAACAGCTCACTACAATAATATATCTCTACAACAACAGCTCACTACAACAACAGTTCACTACAACAACAGATCACTACAACAACAGATCACTACAACAGCTCACTAAAACAACATATCACTACAACAACTCACTAAAATACAAGATCACCACAACAGCTCACTACAATAACAGACCACTACAATAACAGATCATCACAACAGCTCACTACAATAACAGATCACTACAACAGCTCACTACAACAACATACCACTACAACAGCTCAATACAACAACATATCACTACAACAGCTCACTGCAATAACAGATCATCACAACAACTCACTACAACAACATACCACTACAACAGCTCAATGCAACAACATATCACTACAACAGCTCACTGCAATAACAGATCATCACAACAACTCACTACAATGACAGATCAGTACAACTACACAATACAACAACAGCTCACTACAACAACAGATCACTACAACAGCTCACTACAACAACAGCTCACTACAACAGCAGCGCAATAAAGCATCAGATCACTGCATTAGCTCACCATAACAACAGCTCAATACAATAAAAGATTACTACAACAACAGCACACTACAACAGCAAGTCGCTACAACAACAGTTCACTACAACAACAGTCACTACAACAACAGCACACTACAACAACAGCTCACTACAACAACAGCACACTATAGCAACAGCACACTATAATAACAGCTAACTACAACAACAGCACACTACAACAACAGCTCACTACAACAACAACTCACTACAACAACAGTTCACTACAACAACAGCACACTACAACAACAACACACTGCAACAACAGTACACTACAACAACAGCACACTACAACAACAGCACACTACAACAGCACACTACAACAACTGCTCACTACAACAACAGCTCATTACAACAACAGCACACTACAACAACAGCACACTACAACAACAGTTCGCTACAACAACAGCTTATTTGGGCCCACAGTGAATCTCAACTAACAATTGTTCCAACACTGGCAGCAAATGTTAATATACTCCAATAACATATTGCTTCAAGCATGTTAGTTTGTCATAGGGCAATATGTATTAGTCGTTAAATGATTAACAAACAAATACTAGCTTTATAGTATTCTGATAGCGGGGGAATGTATTTGGACCCTAATTTCAGAAATGCCTGCAAAACAAACTTGCGGCAATTACTTGGGTTTAGTTTAGAATAAAAGTGTGCTTCATGCTGAAAATTACGTAGAATCTAAAACAAAGCAACAACGTATGAACAACAACAAACACTACCGTTATCATCGTGGTTAGAGAAAACTGGCACTGGTTATGATGCTGAGGACGCTGCTTCTCTGTCGACAGATGGGGTTTGATAGTGGAGATGGGGTTCACCACTATATCCTACCCGGCTCTTACAAGGCGTCCGCTAAAGATGTCGAGTTAACTACAAATGTTGGCGTGTTGGGGCGTTGGCTGTTCCGCGTCGACGGAGACACTGTTGTGGCTGGCAGAATCGCCGCTGGTGGAGGTTTGTTTCATGATATTATTCGCAAAACTGTTCTGATAGATGTAGATTATTACGTAATTGCCACACATGGCCAATTATGTACTGTTTGTAACAAATAGTTTACACCTGTACGGTCCGTAGACGAGGCCCGCTGTACAAACCAGGCGTACTCATTTCGGTGTGTTGCACAACTGTAAGTGAAACAATAGAACAGTTTATAAATTCCTGTTTTTGTAGAGTTGTTTTTTAAATGAGCAGATGTGCCAGGTAGGAAAGGTAATACGAATTATATGTATGTATGTGTGCGTGCGTGCGTGCGTGCGTGCGTGCGTGCGTGCGTGCGTGCGTGCGTGCGTGCGTGCGTGCGTGCGTGTCAACAGCTGTAGTTAAGGCTGTGTTTCCATGACGAATGACATTGAAATTAAGTATCGCATGGTCCCATTGAGATAATTCTTTCTGGTTTGAATAAATACGAAGCCCATCATGTGACATAGCCATGTCACGCGTGTATACGTTTTCACAAGCAAATGCCATTTTCTCTATTAGTATATAATGGTGAAATTGCCGACAAACGTGGTTCTAATCAAATGAGCTTCTCGTGGTAAGCGTGTTGTCATCATCGATTTGCTGAACATATAAAATTGCGGTCTACGTCGCTTTGTGACCGAATACTGTATATGGATGCAGGATTAATGACGTTATATATACATCTTCGGAGGTCCCTCGTTCTGGTAACGACTTTTACGCGTCCCTGTTCACAATTATGCTTAACGGTTCTGGTTTGTTGCGCTTCTGAGCTCAATTTCCTGAGGATTTAGGCGCTATAGAAGTTTATTATTATTATTATAGAATATTTTTTATCACAAGTACCCAACAAATAGCATAAGTTCACTCACGTATCTCATTATTGTGTTTCAGACGCGTACGACTGCGATAATAATTCGCCTTGTACAGCAGCCAACCGCGCTTTGGGCAAGTACTTCTTTGCATGTGTCGACATGTCGACGTATATTCAATGTGACGCCTTCGGTCGCTGCATGGTACGTCCGTGTGCCCCTGGTACTGTCTTCAAAGCCTCCGTCTCGACGTGCGTTCATGCATAGCGTGTCTGAAGACATCATCAATGGTCGATGATGACGTAACAGTCGTATTTGTGTATTCAAACAGTCATAGAAAGGATCAGTTGTTGTTTGTGTCGCTACGAATTAAACAGTTTTAATATAAATCTTTCGACGTTTTGTGTGTTTATCTGTTTGTTTGTTTGTTTATGTTAGTTGTAGGTATGGAAGCTAGATCATATGCACTTGTAATGTGTACAATTGTCTTAAATATATTAAATATATTAAATACAACACGGAGATAATGAAAATATCCATTAACTTTAACACACAGCCAAGGCTATAGTGTCAAGGCTGTAGTGCCAAGGCTATAGTGTCAAGACTGTAGTGTCAAGGCTATAGTGTCAAGACTGAAGTGCCAAGGCTATAGTGTCAAGACTGTGGTGCCAAGGCTATAGTGTCAAGGCTGTAGTGCCAAGGCTATAATGTCAAGACTGTAGTGCCAAGGCTATAGTGTCAAGGTTATAGTGTCAAGACAATAGTGCCAAGGCTATAGTGTCAATATTGTGGTGCCAAGGCTATAGTGTCAAGGCTGTAGTGCCAAGGCTATAGTGTCAAGACTGTAGTGCCAAGGCTATAATGTCAAGACTGTATTACCAAGGCTATAGTGTCAAGGCTGTAGTGTCAAGGCTATAGTGTCAAGGCTGTAGTGTCAAGGCTATAGTGTCAAGACTGTAGTGTCAAGACTGTAGTATCAAGGCTATAGTGTCAAGGCTATAGTGTCAAGACTGTAGTATCAAGGCTATAGTGTCAAGGCTATAGTGTCAAGACTATAGTATCAAGGCTATAGTGTCAAGGCTATAATGTCAAGACTGTATTACCAAGGCTATAGTGTCAAGACTGTAGTGCCAAGGCTATAGTGTCAAGACTGTAGTATCAAGGCTATAGTGTCAAGGCTATAGTGTCAAGACTGTAGTATCAAGGCTATAGTATCAAGGCTATAGTGTCAAGGCTATAATGTCAAGACTGTAGTGCCAAGGCTATAATGTCAAGACTGTAATACCAAGGCTATAGTGTCAAGACTGTAGTATCAAGGCTATAGTGTCAAGGCTGTAGTGTCAAGGCTATATTGTCAAGGTTATAGTGTCAAGGCTGTAGTGTCAAGGCCCCAGCGGAGCATCGTGAAGCGATCGTGGCAATGACGCAATCAGCTATGCAATCATCCAGTTATGATAACCACATTCAATGGCGCAATTGTTCCAGTTATGTTATTCCACACAGCATTCTCATTAACGCCCTAAACAGTTGAAATACCCTCGTCCGCATTGTTTGGATTGGGTTCTCGGTTGCACAAAATACTGCTCACAAACTAGTGTGTGTGGTGCGAGGTAGCTGCTGTTCGTGCCACAACATACAACGTGCATCTCTCCAGACAGTGCTCCACACACTACACGAACAGTTGTTGTAAATGAAAGTTACTTTACTTCGGGAAGTTAACATTTATATGTATTATCAGCACAGCCCAACGTGTGTGAGCCTATAGCGTTAGGTGTGCGCGCGTGCGTGCGTGCGCGCGTGTGTGTGCTTCGTTTGTGTGTTTGTGTATTGATGAGTGTTTGTGCGGTTGTATGTTTGTATGTGGATATCTAGGGTCACTAAATGGACAATCCTTTATAATCATAATTATTAATGTTCTATTACAATAATTATATTACACTCATGTAGCTAATGTTGTGCTCACGACGGCGAGGCCCAGCCCCACTTAACGCTCACTTGTTGTGGTATTATTTGTGCCTAACGTTCATAAACTTTCATGTTTGCCTCTACAGCGTGATAAAAAAGAAAATAACAAATGTGAATACTGTAATATTACCTATGCGCGGTATATAAATGTTGTATGATAATTTCTGGTTTGGATCATATTTCACCCGAAATAAATTTAGTTTGGAAGGAAATTCAACAAAAGGAGCATATATTACTTCTCTAGACAAATGAAAAATGCAACAAAAAAACATGACAAAATGCTGCGCAGACCTGATCTAAAATAACCGCTTTTGTGACGTCACACGTACCATAGGAATTGCGGATTAGCGTAAAGCCCAGCAAGATGTGACCCGACGCGACGCAAATCGAGTTTTGATTGTTGTAGAGAGTCGGATTGCACTGAGTTGTTTTGCGTTGGGCCTCATCGTAATTTATCTGTCAGTGCTAGACAACTATTACAGGCATGTATCCCAGTCGTAAGAGTGCGTACACGTTACGACCCGACGTAAGAGTGCGTACACGTTACGACCCGACGTAAGAGTGCGTACACGTTACGACCCGACGTAAGAGTGCGTACACGTTACGAAAAATCAAGCGGGATCTAGTACAAAGACATGCTACACAGTATGTAGTGTAAATTAATGTAATGTTCAGCGCAGGTATTTATATGCGAGTACCACAATCAAGAAATGTTCATACAATTTAACGGCAAGAGAGAGTGCGCGGTGTATGCTGTTGACTTTGTTGCAAGAGTCAAGCCACCACAACACTGGCCAAGCCACAATCTACACAAGGCAAGCCACCACAACACTGGCCAAGCCACAATCAACACAAGGCAAGCCACCACAACACTGGCCAAGCCACAATCAACACAAGCTACGCCACGAGTAGGGGAGAACGGGACTAGTTGTTACAATTCTCAGTTAAAGCCACTTTTTTAAAGTATGTTAGATACATTATTTATGTCAATGTACACATTAAGTTTACTATTCGTGTTCATAAACTGTACCATACCATTGATATTCCATATTGTAGTATGTAAATATGTGAAGTTTCCCAGGCGCGATCGACTGTAGCAACTAGCCCCGTAAGCGGAGCAAGTTATTACATCGTTGCACGTTGCACGTTGTTACATCGTTGCACGTTGTTACATCGTCGCACGTTGCACGTTGTTACAGCAAAAGAAGTGTAGTTCGCAAAGCAATTGTCACTCGTACATGTTACTGTTATTACATTAGTTGGATTATACAATTTTACATCGTATACACAATGTGTATAACAATGTAGGTGTCCACAGCCTGGTGGCTGCCTGAGATGAAAATTTGTGGCCATACCCAAACATTTTTAAGTGGTTAAAAAGTAATTTATATATATATATATATATATATATATATATATATATATATATATATATTTATATATATATATATATATATATATATATATATATATATATATATATATATATATATATATATATATATATATATGTATATATATATATGTGTGTGTGTATATATATATATATACATATATATATATATATATATATATATATATATATATATATATATATATATATATATATATATATATACATTCTTCCAGGAGTAAACTCTAAACATTTACGAGACGTATAGTTCATATATATATATATATATATATATATATATATATATATATATATATATATATATATACTTACGAATTCGTTACTCAACTTTTCCGAAAATATAGCGGCAAACTAATCGCGGGGTGGCCTCTCTTGGAATATCTGGTTAAATATTACCCGATGTGCTAAATACTGCCTACATAATCCTGATGAACATCAGGCAGGTTTCCGTTATATTCTTAAATTCGCCATGTTATTTTGGTATTTGTTGTTCCAATAAACTTTCTTTTCTTTCGAAAATACTGCCCAACTACATAGTAATTAATTTTGTGAGCAACACGCACGCACGCACGCACGCACGCACGCACGCACGCACGCACGCACGCACGCACACACACACCCATGTACATGTACGAGACGTATATATATATATATATATATATATATATATATATATATATATATATGAACTATGTTATTTTGGTATTTGATGTTGCAATAAACTTTCTTTTCTTTCGAAAATACTGGCCAACTACATAGCAATTAATTTTGTGAGCAACATTCTGTGCAACCCGGAGCATCTCTAGTAGATGCAGACGTAGTTATTTCAATTGGTTCGGTCGTCACACTTTGTGTGGAAATAGAACGGCGGTTCGAGCTGGCCAACCTGATTGGAACACTTGCAACTAACAGAACAAGACAGACAGACAGACATATATATTTATCACAACTGTACAAAATGGAATAATTAACATAAATGTAAAGGTCAGGGAGACTCCCATTAAGACATAACATGTCGCTAACAGGGAAACCCCTTTTAATAATAATAAATTGAATACTAATAATAATAATAATAATAAATAGCATCATCATCAGCAGTGCAGTGATCCAGCCAGCATCGACCATAAAGACATGTGTTACCAATACCGGTAAAGCCTAATGGTTTGACTTTATTGTTACAGGGCTGTGACAATAATCTAACCAATACTTTAGTTGCAGGCTTTCCTGATGGATTTCGCATTTCTTCCATTATCCCGTCAGAACCGCCGAAGCATGAGATTCACAGGTCGATCAGATATACCATAGACATAGTACAGCAGAAGCTAAATAAAGAGAAAGCTAAACGGATGATTGTAGGACTATTTGTATCGTATCCTTTTCCAAACATAGTTTACTCACCATTAAAACTAGAACCAAAAAAAAAGAACAAGGTGAATTCCGGTTTATTCATGACCTCAGCTTCCCCAAAACCAACTCGGTTAGCTCTCAACTTCTTCCTGAATTTAGTGCGGTTACTTTCCAAATACTTGATCATTGTGTTGAACAATTTGGGTCCCTGTGCAAAGGAACCTATATCGCCATAGCCGATTTGCAAGATGCTTTCGGAATAATACCAGTCTCGCCTCTCGATTATAGATTATTAGGACTTAACTTTCAAGGGGGCGGCCGTGGCCTAGTGGTTAAGGTGTTGGACTCTAAATTCGAGGGTTGTGAGTTCAAGAGTTCACGGTTCGTTTTCGAAGCTTAGGCAATTTCGTTTACCCTACTTTGCCTCAGTCTACTCAGCTGCAAATGAGTACAAACACTGTTTGGAAGGTACCTGCGATGGACTAGTGTCCCGTCCAGGAGAGTCTGTATAACTACACTCTAAGTTGCTTTGCACTACAGAAACCAGGTTTAAGCACTGGCCATATAAGCCTTCATGGCTTCCTAAGGCGTAATGCCTGGGGGATGACTTTACCTTTTTACTTTTTTTTACCTAACTTTCAAGGGCACAGCTATTTCGATTTGTGCCTTCCCATGGGGTCAGTCATGCAGGATGGACGTTTGAGCTCCTGTCACAGGCACTGCATTGGATTTGCCAACATAAATTTCACATTTCCAACATGAGCCATATCCATGATGTCCTTTGGTAACACACTACCGGAATGTCATTCCACTATGTCTCGTTTTTTTTAGCTCATCAAAATGGTTAATCTTCCCATCAAACAATCTAAAACAATGTTCCCTTCAACAGCTGTTACACTCCGTGGTATTGAAGTGCCTCAAGCACTTGCCTCTTGACAAGGTGGCATATCTTCGTCAGAAACTCTTAATACTAGCCAAGAGAAAGAAGACCACTCTGAAATGCAATCTGTAATCGGGTCCCTTAATGTTGCTTATAGCCCCAGGTCGCGCCTTCCTGCGACGCCTCGTTGATTTGACTAGAGGCAAGACAAAAGCTAATCATCGTATTCGCATAACCGTAGAGGCACGCAAGGACATGTCCGGTTAACGGGGCTGTCGTGTGTGATTCGTGGTTGCAGGGTCAGTTTTCCTGTTCATGGAGGGTCCAAATATATTTCCACCAAAGAACTACCAATCGTACTGGCCGTCATACGCTGTGGCCAGTATGGACTAATCAACGTTTCGTGTTTTTTTTTCAAACAAAACGCAGTTGTGGCAGTGATCAACAAACAAACTTCCAGGGATCCACAACTCATGTATTTGCTTCGACAATTGATTATTGCATGTCTGTCTTATAATATCTACTTTCGTGCCAAGCACATCCTATGTAAGATCAATGTTGTTGCCGATCTTATCTCGCTGTTGCAGATCGCACGCGCACGCACTGTTCAGCACAGCCTGGACGACAAAACAACACCAGGCATTCATTGCTTACACTGGCACTCACGCACTGTTCAGCACAGCCTGGACGACAAAACAACACCAGGCATTCATTGCTTACACTGGCACGCACGCACTGTTCAGCACAGCCTGGACGACAAAACAACACCAGGCATTCATTGCTTACACTGGCACGCAACGCCCTGAGTACCATTTTTGTCCAATACTTTGAGAACAAAGAGGGTGGACAGAAGAAGGATGAACGACCTGGGGAAAGAGGTTGGGATGCAATGCAGCCTAACAAGAAGATTGGTGAGAAGCAGGATGAGATGGGCAGGCCACTTGGTAAGAATGGATGCTAGCAAACTAGCAAAGAGAGCAGCGGTGGAAAACACCTAGAACACAGGAAAAGAGGGAGGCCACAGCTGAGATGGGAGGACTGCGTGACGAGGGACATGAGAAGATCGGGGGAGGATGAAAGATGGAGAGAGGGGGCGGCCGATAGAAAACTATGGAAAGAAAGAACAGAAAGAGTGGCACGACAATACTTTACCTGACCCTCACCCCTGTACAGCAGGGAACAAGGAGGAAGAGTACATCTTGAGAACAAAGACAAGACACCAAGTACGATTAAGACCTTCCTATCCGCCATCTCGGAGCGACACAAGGCGTGTCGCTACCCTGACCCTACAAATGATTTTTATGATATTTAGTTGCAAAAACAGTCAAGGTGTAGCACGCGCATGTCCTGACGTCAACCAGCGCCAGTCTTTGTCCGCCCGTGATCTAGCAAACCGTCTGCATCAAGTGAATTACATCTGCCTACATGCATGTGCAGACGGGCCTACACTACACCAACGAGTGTACAACGCCCTGTGACGCGTGTGCCTGGCTATGATAACCTCTCGTCCTGATTCGAAACATATACAGAGCAACACAATGACAGTAAAGCAGACACCATAGTGGAAGGGAGCAACACCATCGGCAGAGGGGTGGTCGTGAGGCGACTTACCCCTCTATTGGCGGAAGAATGGTCGTGATATGATTTGACCTTTTATTGGCGGAGGGGTAGTCGTGAGGCGACTTACCCCTCTGTTGGCGGAGGGTCAGTCATATCGCGATAGAACCTTACACGAGCCAGATCCGCTATGTATGCTATACTTCAACCATTGCATTGGCGTACACGGGACTTTCTGGTGATGAGACAGTGAGCTTGGCAGTTGGTTACATTAGCCATGAATGAACACACCTGTCGACGTGTTGAGTGTGGTAGATGGTCACAACAAGCGCCAGTATTTTCACGATTACCTGTTGCATTCAACTATTTCAATAACCTGGATTGGTTTTCAATAAATAGTATCTAGGGCCTACCACAGTGCCCTCTACTGTGGATCCGGCCAAATGTTGTGCAGTTCTTTGGTGGGGGTTGGGCCGCCACCTGCAGGTGAGGCCGGGGGTTATCCTCACTGTTGTGCATATCTTAACCCCTTGAACTGCATGCTTACTTCTGCAAAGATGTTGGTGGTGCTGAAACAAGGTAGCAAACCTAGTCTAGATCAACAGTGCAAATTGAATTCAAGATACATCTCAAAGAGTGGAATAAGCTGTGCATACGAGATGGTGTGCTTAGGAGAAGGAGAGTAAGCCAGGAAATGGAGGAATCTTTTTAACTAGTTGTTCTTCCAGCTGCGAAGAGAGAGGAAGCCATGACGGGTCTTCATGATCAGGTAGGACACCTATGGAGAACTAGGACACTTAGACCATATCCGTGCCCTTTTCGTTTGGCCACATGTGATTGAAGATGTGCAAAAGAAAGTTCAAACCTGTGAAGCCTGCATAACACGGAAGGCATACATAGATCGGGCACCACTTCCATCTATCGACTATCTAACCCTGGAAGCGTCTAAGGGAGGACTATGTGTTAGTGATGACTAATCATTTCACACGGTAAACCCAGGCTGTTCCAACGCGTAACCAAATTGCAAAAGAAATCACTACAAAGGCTCTGTATGACACATTTCTGCACTACGGTTTTCCACAACAGCTCCATTCCGACCAGGGTCGGATTTTTTAGAGTCACGTCATCAAAGAGCTCTGTCAACTTACAGGGATTTACAAAAGCCGAATTGCACCGTACCATCCCATTGGAAATGGGATGGTACGGTGAAAGTTAAGTCCCATTGGAAATTCCACTCTGATGAATATGTTAGGTACGTTAGACGCGACGAAAAAGGCCAACTGAATGCCTACGTACCAACATTAGTGCATGCTCACAATTCCACCAGGAATGAGGCTACTGGTTTCTCGTCGTACTACTTGTCAGACACCAACGACTGCCGATTGACCTAGCCATGAGGCTAGAACCAAATGAACGTCACGTGGACGTTGCGGACCAGCTGGACTTTACCAAGCGGCTACGTGAACGATTAGAGTTTGATTACAAGAAATCTGAAAATCGTCACACAATGCTCTACGATAGAAGAGTGAGTGGAGCCACAGTCGAAGTCAGTGATCTACGATAGAAGAGTGAGAGGAGCCACAGTCGAAGTCAGTGATCTATGATAGAAGAGTGAGTGGAGCCACAGTCGAAGTCAGTGATCTACGATAGAAGAGTGAGAGGAGCCACAGTCGAAGTCAGTGATCTATGATAGAAGAGTGAGAGGAGCCACAGTCGAAGTCAGTGATCTACGATAGAAGAGTGAGTGGAGCCACAGTCGAAGTCAGTGATCTACGATAGAAGAGTGAGAGGAGCCACAGTCGAAGTCAGTGATCTATGATAGAAGAGTGAGAGGAGCCACAGTCGAAGTCAGTTATCTACGATAGAAGAGTGAGTGGAGCCACAGTCGAAGTCAGTGATCTACGATAGAAGAGTGAGAGGAGCCACAGTCGAAGTCAGTGATCTATGATAGAAGAGTGAGAGGAGCCACAGTCGAAGTCAGTGATCTACGATAGAAGAGTGAGAGGAGCCACAGTCGAAATCAGTGATCTATGATAGAAGAGTGAGAGGAGCCACAGTCGAAGTCAGTGATCTACGATAGAAGAGTGAGAGGAGCCACAGTCGAAGTCAGTGATCTATGATAGAAGAGTGAGAGGAGCCACAGTCGAAGTCGGTGATCTATGATAGAAGAGTGAGTGGAGCCACAGTCGAAGTCAGTGATCTATGATAGAAGAGTGAGAGGAGCCACAGTCGAAGTCAGTGATCTATGATAGAAGAGTGAGAGGAGCCACAGTCGAAGTCAGTGATCTATGATAGAAGAGTGAGTGGAGCCACAGTCGAAGTCAGTGATCTATGATAGAAGAGTGAGAGGAGCCACAGTCGAAGTCAGTGATCTATGATAGAAGGGTGAGAGGATCCACAGTCGAAGTCAGTGATCTACGATAGAAGAGTGAGAGGAGCCACAGTCGAAGTCAGTGATCTATGATAGAAGAGTGAGTGGAGCCACAGTCGAAGTCAGTGATCTATGATAGAAGAGTGAGAGGTGCCACAGTCGAAGTCAATGATCTATGATAGAAGAGTGAGAGGAGCCACAGTCGAAGTCAGTGATCTATGATAGAAGAGTGAGAGGAGCCACAGTCGAAGTCAGTGATCTATGATAGAAGAGTGAGAGGAGCCACAGTCGAAGTCAGTGATCTATGATAGAAGAGTGAGTGGAGCCACAGTCGAAGTCAGTGATCTATGATAGAAGAGTGAGTGGAGCCACAGTCGAAGTCAGTGATCTATGATAGAAGAGTGAGAGGAGCCACAGTCGAAGTCAATGATCTATGATAGAAGAGTGAGAGGAGCCACAGTCGAAGTGAGTGATCTATGATAGAAGAGTGAGAGGAGCCACAGTCGAAGTCAGTGATCTATGATAGAAGAGTGAGAGGAGCCACAGTCGAAGTCAGTGATCTACGATAGAAGAGTGAGAGGAGCCACAGTCGAAGTCAGTGATCTATGATAGAAGAGTGAGAGGAGCCACAGTCGAAGTCGGTGATCTATGATAGAAGAGTGAGTGGAGCCACAGTCGAAGTCAGTGATCTATGATAGAAGAGTGAGAGGAGCCACAGTCGAAGTCAGTGATCTATGATAGAAGGGTGAGAGGATCCACAGTCGAAGTCAGTGATCTACGATAGAAGAGTGAGAGGAGCCACAGTCGAAGTCAGTGATCTATGATAGAAGAGTGAGTGGAGCCACAGTCGAAGTCAGTGATCTATGATAGAAGAGTGAGAGGAGCCACAGTCGAAGTCAGTTATCTATGATAGAAGAGTGAGAGGAGCCACAGTCGAAGTCAGTGATCTATGATAGAAGAGTGAGAGGAGCCACAGTCGAAGTCAGTGATCTATGATAGAAGAGTGAGTGGAGCCACAGTCGAAGTCAGTGATCTATGATAGAAGAGTGAGAGGAGCCACAGTCGAAGTCAGTTATCTATGATAGAAGAGTGAGAGGAGCCACAGTCGAAGTCAGTGATCTACGATAGAAGAGTGAGTGGAGCCACAGTCGAAGTCAGTGATCTATGATAGAAGAGTGAGAGGAGCCACAGTCGAAGTCAGTGATCTATGATAGAAGAGTGAGTGGAGCCACAGTCGAAGTCAGTGATCTATGATAGAAGAGTGAGTGGAGCCACAGTCGAAGTCAGTGATCTATGATAGAAGAGTGAGTGGAGCCACAGTCGAAGTCAGTGATCTATGAATAGAAGAGTGAGTGGAGCCACAGTCGAAGTCAATGATCTATGATAGAAGGGTGAGAGGATCCACAGTCGAAGTCAGTGATCTATGATAGAAGAGTGAGTGGAGCCACAGTCGAAGTCAGTGATCTACGATAGAAGAGTGAGAGGAACCACAGTCGAAGTTGATCGTGTGTTGTGGTGCGAAATATCGGTTTACATGGCACAAACAAGCTGGTAAACCGTTCGGAGGATGCTGTCTATGTCGTGAAATAACAGCCAGATATAGATATTCTTGTGTTTGCAGTACAACGTGAAGGAACGCATGGAGGCAAGATAACTTTTAACAGAGACATGCTGTTACCTGTAAACTTTCTTTCACTACCAGTGGAAAAAACAGAATATGCAGCAAAAACGCATCCGAGACAGTCGGCGAGCACCACAACAAAGACATTATCAAGTAATAGATGCGTACGAGATGATATCCAGGAGGAAGACGACTTAGTCTTTAAATTATCAGTCTGGAGTATGGAGATGCAGATAATGACTACATCAGAATGTTGAAGAAAACTTCACTTAATCCTGAGTCTGAGGTGTTTGCACACGGGACAACGTGTCAAAAGGAATTCCTGAGGATATGGATATTGCAGAACACAACCGTGAAGTAGAGACGTTTGACGAGGATGAAGACAGGGGTTCCGAACACAACCGTGAAGTAGAGACGTTGACGAGGATGAAGGACAGGGGTTCCGAACACAACCGTGAAGTAGAGACGTCTGACGAGGATGAAGGCAGGGGTTCCGAACACAACCGTGAAGTAGAGACGTCTGACGAGGAAGAAGACAGGGGTTCCGAACACAACCGTGAAGTAGAGACGTCTGACGAGGATGAAGACAGGGGTTCCGAACACAACCGTGAAGTAGAGACGTTGACGAGGATGAAGGCAGGGGTTCCGAAGCATCGGAGGAAAGTCATTTGGGAATTTGCAGGTAATACACAGTTTTGGGATGCTATTGGAAGTACGCCCGGTCAAGTGAACCTTCACCAGCCGCAACAGACCTAGACGTGAAACCATTTATACAGATATTGCACAAGCCCAACAAATACTGACTCCGACATTAGCGCTTTCTAACCAAAGGTTTTGTGAGGTGCGTGCTAAATGAGCATAGATGATATGGGCTCCGTACTATTGTGCTTTAACCAGTACTGGTTAAGTACATTATTTCAATGTCGGGACGATATTCGTTGGCGTGGGCTACCTGTAACAGGTAATAGTTAAAACCGACGTAGGCAACAGGCAGTAACAACTGAATGGTGAAAATAGTATACCGGGCAATTTGGCCAACATATGGCGCAGACTGTGGAAACTGGCAAGGCAACTGGTCAAAAAGAGTCATCTGACTCTTGGGGGCTGACCAAGCCACATGTGCAAATGCCGAATGTAACTGAATTGTGCAAGACAATTAAATATCATTATACACATTTACAGGTCGAGTTTCTCTCAGACTGAACCAAACCGCGAGACGTAGGCATAACATACCATTGTTATATATGTGCAGTCAACTACACTGATGTTAGCTACACTCAAACACTATAAATACATGTTCACCTTCTCAATTCACTACACAGTAGTACATACCATGAACATACATCACATATGTACTATAAAACACAACAATCCTGGTTTTCACTGACTACATTTTAACTTTGATAACTTTATATATATATATATATGTGTGTGTGTATGTGTGTGTGTGTGTGTGTGTGTGTGTGCGTGCGTGCGTGCGTGCGTGCATGGAGGGAGGGAGGGAGGGAGGGAGGGAGGGAGGGAGGGAGGGAGAGAGAGAGAGAGAGAGAGAGAGAGAGAGAGAGAGAGAGAGAGAGAGAGAGAGAGAGAGAGAGAGAGAGAGAGAGAGAGAGAGAGAGAGATTACATATATATTATACTGTAATGTGTCCGTTGGTAGCTGTATAATTTCACTTAGTTGCATATATATATATATATATATATATATATATATATATATATATATATATATATATATATATATATATATATATATATATATATATATATATATATATATATATAGTCGCCTTCGTCTGCGCCAAAATGGTAGAAGGTTGCCAGCGCCGAAATGGCTTGCCCCGTCTCAGCGAGCACAACACCGTTTATTGGAAACATGTTGTCCTGTCGTCGC
>OY759261.1:27510350-27540350 GCA_963662155.1 Lamellibrachia columna | reverse complement strand
ACAAAAGAAGGATGAATGACCTGGGGAAAGAGGTTGGGATGCAATGCAGCCTAACAGGAAGATTGGTGAGAAGCAGGATGAGATGGGCAGGCCACTTGGTAAGAATGGATGCTAGCAAACTAGCAAAGAGAGCAGCGGTGGAAAAACATGAAGGACGCACGGAAAGGGGAAGGCCACAGCTGAGATGGGAGGACTGCGTGAGGAGGGACATGAGAAGATCGGGGGAGGATGAAAGATGGAGAGGGAGCGGCCGATAGAAAACTATGGAAAGAAAGAACAGAAAGAGTGGCTCGACAATATTTTACCTGACCCTCACCCCTGTACAGCAGGGAACAAGGAGGAAGAGCACACACATACACAGAACTAAAGCAGTCTCAAACAAGTGTTATTTTGCCAGAAAGAAGATTAGTTTAGTAAACAAAGGCCAAAATATGTTACATAAGTTGGGTTTGGACGCAAATACCATGGCTATATCATATTGGCAAGATTAGGAATAGGTGTACGCATATACGAATATATTTTCATTTGGCGAGCGAATATTAACAGAATACCGTTCATGACGTAAGAAGTTAGCGTTATCTAACAGGACGGCGCGGCCCAGGAAATTAAGATGTTGTGTGTTCAACAAGGTTTTCCTAGTAAACCATTGGCATGATATTCTTAATTGTTGTTATAAATGGTTATGTCTTTGTAACTCTTATAGTTGCATAGGTCGAAAACCACGACTTTTGTTTCGCTTTAAATGTCACTTGGTGAAAAGACAATAAGTGTATTTTCGTCATTACTGTCCACCAAACAGTCAATCTGTTCAAGCATATTATCGTGTGTTGTATTCCGATCGTCTTTATTTGCCCGAGACATCATGGCCGAACCTGGCAATACGTTTTGGGTTTCACGTTTTGTTCACGGAAACACCTCTGTTTTTCTCACGGTTGTGTGCTCTAGTGTGAACGGTGAGAGCATAAGACTTCTTGAATGCTAATCCGCATTTGGTACAAAGGAATTTTCTCTCGTCTGAATGTACCTTCTTGTGGTCTGTCAGGGCACCCGGTTCTGCAAATGATTTCTCACAGATGGTACAGTGGAATGGTCTTTCTCCACTGTGTATCATCATGTGTCTGGTCAGAGCACGATTAACTTTAAATGCCTTGCCACATGTATTACACAGAAATGGTCTTTCGTCAGAATGCGACTTCAAATGCGCAGACAGACTACCACCACATGTAAACGTTTTGCCACACTTAGAACACTGGAATGGTCTTTCTCCGGTGTGACATCTAATGTGTACCTTCAGAGGATGAGACTCTTTAAACGCTTTGCCGCACACTTTACACTCGAACGGCCTCCCCCCGTGTTGTACCCTTACATGTTCTCTCATATAATCGCGGCATGTAAACCTTTTGCCGCACGTACATTCGTATGGTCTCTCCTCGGTATGTGTTCTTGTGTGACACCCCAGACCATAATAACTGCTATACACGACGCCACACGTCGTACACTCGAATGACTTTCCTGTTGTATGACTCTTCTTGTGCGCTGCCAAGCAACGTGACGTAATGAATGCTCTCCCGCATTTATCACACGGGTACTGTCTTTTTCTGTGCCGTATCACCGTGGGAACATTTTGTTGATAATTCGTGGCAGTAGGGGCTTTGTGGATTATATTCGCGGTGCCGTATTCGGTTAAATGTTTAGCTGTCTGGCTACCAGGTGAACAGGTAACGTATTTAATCTGACAACTGTCGCTAGCGCGTGTCACATCACACCCGTCGGAAGTGTGTTCATTCTCTAAAACGGTTGCTTCCATTTTTTCTTTGGCGGTTTCTTCAAGCAAGCCTTCAACTGCAATCCAATACCTCGGCGTAGCCCGGAAACACCGATCAGCCTCAGCGGTACCTCCCTCTTGCTTTGTGTCAGCAGCTGGCCAGCTCTCCTCGTCTTCTTTCTGTACCTCTGTTGGCTGTGCGTATTCAACAGCTTCTAACGACGGGTTGATTTCACGAGCCTCGTGGTGCTCTCGGAAACTGGCGATGCGTTTCTGTTCTACACTTTCTTCGTGAGAATTGGTTTGTTTTTCTCGGATGTGCAGCCTATAGTGAACTGTAAGAGTATGCGACTTCTTGAATGTATTGCCACAGATGTTGCACAGGAATTTTTTCTCGTCTGAGTGTACCTTCTTGTGGTCTGTCAGGGCACCCGGTTCTGCAAATGATTTCTCACAGATGGTGCAGTGGAATGGTCTTTCTCCGCTGTGTATCATCATGTGTCTGGTCAGAACAGTATTGTGTTTAAATGCCTTGCCACAGGTATTACACAGAAACGGTCTTTCGGCAGAATGCGACTTCATATGCGCAGACAGACTACCATTACATGTAAATGTCTGACCACACTTAGAACACTGGGATGGTTTTTCTCCGGTGTGACGTCTAATGTGTATTTTCAGGGGATAATACTCTTTAAATGCTTTACCGCACACCGTACACTCGAACGGCCTTTCCATGTGGTGGATCCTTATATGTCCTCTCAGATATTCAGGGCGTGTAAATGTTTTGCCGCATGTCTTACATTCGTAAGGTCTCTCCTCGGTGTGTGTTCTTGTGTGATACTTCAGACCACCGTAACTGCTATACACGGCCCCACACGTGGTACACTCGAATGACCTTCCTTTTGTATGACTCTTCTTGTGCGCTGCCAAGCACCGTGACGTAATGAATGCTCTCTCACATTTGTCACACGGGAACTGTCTTTTTCTGCTTCGAATGAACATATAATGCTTAAAAGATGTACCACACGCATCACACATGAATGGTCTTTCTCCGCTATGAATCGTCATATGATCTGTCACATAACTAGACTCTGTAATCGATTTGACACACGTTTCACATCCGAGAAAGGTTTCTGTAGTATGTGCTTTCGTGATTATATTCGTGGCGCGGTCTTCGGTGCAAGTTCTAGCAGTCTGGCAACCTGGTGGACATGTAACGTGTTCATTCTGACAACTGTCGCTAACGCGTGTCACATCACACTCGTCTGAAGCGTGTTCATTATGACAACTATCGCTAACTCGTGTCACATCACACTCGTCTGAAGCGTGTTCATTATGACAACTATCGCTAACTCGTGTCACATCACACTCGTCTGAAGCGTGTTCATTCTCTAAAACGGTTGCTTCCGTTTCTTCTTTGGCGGTTTCTTCAAGCAAGCCTTCACCAGCAATCCAATACCTGGGGGTAGCCCGGAAACATTGCTCAACCTCTTGCTTTGTATCAGTAGCTGGCCAGCTCTCCTCGTCTTCTTTCTGTACAACCTCTGTTGGCTGTGCGAATTCACAAGCCTGTCCGTCTTCCAACGACGAGCAGATTTCATAAACATGTCCGACTTCTAACGAAGAGTTTGTTTCATAAACCTGCGTTGTCATCGACTGGTTGGATTCGCAAACCCGCCCTTCTTTCACCAACGGGGAAATATCAGAAACATGAATTTCGGTCGCTATCATACTGACGTTTGCCATCGCCGTGTTCACGACACACAATTCCGTTATAACACTGGATGTTTATTCTACATTCACCGATCCCTCAAATAACTTAATCCCGCAAATAACTCAATTTGATACACAACTTGTCTATCTCTGTAAGATGATTACATGTCACAAGTCTATACACGACTTGCCTGTCTCTGTAAGTTGATACACAGTTTATATACATCTGTCAGTTGACCAGATGTCACAAGTGGAAACACAGCTTGTCTGTCTATGTGAGTTGATCAGATGTCATAAGTGGATACACAGTTTGTCTGTCTCTGTGAGTTGATCAGATGTCATAAGTGGATATACAGCTTGCCTATCTCTGAGTTGATCAGATGTCACAAGTGGATACCCAGCTTGTCTGTCTCGCTGAATTGATGAGACGTCACAAGTGGATACACAGCTTGTCTGTGTGTGTGTGTGAGTTGATCAGATGTTACGAGTGGATACACAGCTTCACTGTCTCTGTGAGTTGATCAGATGACACAAGTGGCTACACAGTTTGTCTGTCTCTGTGAGTTGATCAGATGTCACAAGTGGATACACAGCTTGTCTGCCTCTCTGAGTTGATCAGATGTCACAAGTGTATATACAGCTTGTCTGTCTCTCTGAATTGATGCGACGTCACAAGTGGATACACAGCTTGCCTGTGTGTGTGAGTTGATCAGATGTCACGAGTGGATACACAGCTTCACTGTCTCTGTGAGTTGATCAGATGACACAAGTGGCTACACAGTTTGTCTGTCTCTGTGAGTTGATCAGATGTCACAAGTGGATATACTGCTTGTCTGTGTGTGTGAGTTGATCAGATGTCACAAGTGTATATACAGCTTGTCTGTCTCTGTCAGTTGACCAGATATCACAAGTGGATACACAGCTTGTCTGTCTCTGTGAGTTGATCAGATTGCTGTCTCTTTTTACCTGGATCAAGAATAAAACAAACCATGCAATCAAAGTATGATGTAATCAACCCTATCTCTGAAGCAAAATACAAAGTTGAGTTCCTCAACTGCGATAAGTGTTTGGTAATAATGAGCATAAGTTATAAGACAGGAATGTGTGGAATTATATGATGACTACATTTGGATAATTGTTCAGTTCAAGGCTCCTCCTAAAATATTTTTTTTGGCTTGTCTCATTTCATTTTGTGAAAATTCAAACCTATCTAGTATCCACTACAATATGCTAGCTCGTTTGTGCAACTTTTGTATGTAATTTTTGTTAAACCATCAAAATATTACATTATTTAATTATTGATCCACCATTTATTGAAGTGAAAATGAAAACACTGTAAACTTTGTTATGTAATCGGCGAGAGGATGGAAGTCATGCCCATGATCAAACTTGACTTGACTTGACAATAAAGTGTTCACCATTTTGATTTCCACTATTTTTACCCTTACAAGACCTAACAACTGAAGTAAATTTGAACAAAAATATGCACTTTTTATTAAACCGACTGCAGATATTAATTAAACTATTCACACACTACATATTAGGACATTAACGAACTGGATTCGTGATAGGCTAAATAAGTAGAGGAAGGAGTTTTAAATTATATCTTAGGACATGACCCACAGAACGCTATTAGAAAAGGTAAGTTGAATAAATGGAAATTCTGGGTGGGGGAAAAAACTGGAGAAACTAAATTGATGGTTGACTGTGTTTATGGTACTGACATTTTTTTACAAAACATGTTTCAAACGGAAGAAAATCATGCATGTTAAGTGATGGAAGCTGAGTAAAGAAAGAAAAACTTAGACATAATAACTAAATGCATTAATAAAACATGCAAAATACATTCAACATTAAGTTGTCTTGACATTTTATCAAAGCTTCTAATGTATTCAAAACAGTGACCATAATTGTAAGATATCATATCATAACAGTAATGCCCAAATGTTCTGGAGAGGACATTTGTTTAACACATGATATGCTAGTGTGGTAAATGATCCATATTAACATTCTTAACTCTACAACATGGAATGACAAAAATGGAATGACAAAAAACGCTTAGTGTACTGAGAAAGTTATATTTTTCTTATAGTTCACATTTTCTCACTTTTTGTAACATTGAAAACAACATGAAATTATCTTAAATTTTCAACTAACCCAATTATTTTCCAATATTAGCTAAATACATTGATACAACAGGCTAAATACATTGCTATTTTTAACTGACATGTCAACAGAGCTGTAGATGTATCCAAAACGTTTACCATAATATAGTCAAAGCCTCAAAGGAGAACAACTGTCCTCTCCAGAACATCAGTTTAACGCATGTAAAAACCTTGTTATTTCCCAGTTTTCCATTATGTAAGACACATTATTCAATTGTTGGAAACAAACTAAATACATAACGGTCACACAACAGTATTTAATTGTTTGTAATAAACAGTTTGAACAAGTTACCCTTTTATTATATTCTTCATATCAGCCACAGCCCGTGAAGGCTGTTGGCAAAATAAAATATATTATACTTGCAAAGCAGATGGGTCATTCCATATCAAACTGACCAATTTTCAGGAAATTTCAAATGTTGATGTCTCATAATTTGCATAAATTTTAACCAATGAATAAGTAGCTATACCTGAGCATTTCTGCAAAAGAACAATGTATTTACATGCAAATTGTGTACGTAACGCCCAATAATGTGAACGGGGTAAGCACCCAAAAACACACCCGTTACTTTTATCTGTTTTCAGGCACTTCTAACTTAGTTTACAAGTCACATAACTGAAATGTTCTGAATGTGTAGACATTTGTAGACACAAGAATGATAGGACAAAGGACGATGGGTATACAGGGTGCATGAAAATAGAAAAGAAAATTTTTTTACTTCAAAGAAAGATTTCAGGAGTCTGTTTCATTGTTTCAAGTTAAAATTTCAGAATAGTGTTCTGTCTCATTTAATTTATATTGCAGTTGAAAGTCACTGTTCTGCCCAATGGAGTTTCTCCTAAATTTCTCCCAAATTGACCAAAAATATCCCAAATAAATTTCACCCATAACAGATGTTTCAATAAATCTTATCCTGAATGCTAATGTAGCAAATGCTCCGAGGACTTTATTACATTTGTTATTTCTGACTTGACTATTTGCATGTTGTAACTGAGAAATGTTATGCACTAAATTATTAGGGTTTTTGAACAAATATTAAGTCTAACTAATCTTAAAAAACATACAAATGTGTTAATAATTTAATTGTTTTTATTAAACATGAACATCTATACATACGAAGATACAAAGAAGTTTAAAACTTGACGATAAGCTGGAATTTTATTTTATTGATATTGCTCTACGATAATTATTTATTATTATTATATTAGCATGTGATCGTGTACAAAATAATGTTGCGTGGGCCGAATCGACCATAGCTGAGTTCAATAGTGATGTGGTTTTCGGTGAAGTGGGCCAAACCATCCATCTGCGTGGGCCAACTCAGATAATTTGTTGGTTTTATTATTAAAATGTAAGCGGCATATAGTGATGAAGAAACAATGGTATGCCTGGACTTAGGACAAGTTTAGCAGATGAGTGCATCCTGTGCTGAAGTGATGTACAGTGATTGTCTTGTCTTGAAGTGGTACTGGCCAACACTCCTATGGAGTCAAACGGTCAGGGTTGGCTGCGCATGGTATTTAGTCGTGTTTGTTTTGGACTAAGTGTGTGAGAGCTTGCTTAAATTGCTGTGGTTCTGTGATGCTGGCTATTGTGTCTGGTAGTGAATTCCAATAATTTATTGTTTGGGGAAAATAACAACATTTTTAAGAGTTCTTGGTGGTGTTGATGCTATTTAGATGCTGTGAGTGGCATTGGACGGGCTGGAGGAGGTTTACGACAGGCAAGGATAGATGATCGCGGATGGCTTTGTGAAATATGAGACGTCTGTTTGTTCTTCTGGTTGATAAATGTAATAGTTGCTCTAGGGGTAATGTTCTAATCATTTCTGACACACATCCAGTTTTTCAGGATGTGTTGTCGTTGTGACAAAAGTGAGCCATCCATCTTTGCACAATGTCTATTTTGTTAATGAGGACCTGGATGTGGGGGTCCAACACGGATGATGAATATTCTAGAAGTGGATGAACAAGGGTTGTATAGGCAGTTGTTTTGAGGGCATTAGTAGAGATTCCATCTGACGAATGAAACGGTACGGTTTGCTGAGGCTGTGATCAGGTGGATGTGTTTATAGGTGAGATCTTTAGCAATACAGACTCCTAGCTAGGGATGACTGTCAGTTTCCTGTAGTATTGAATCTCCTAGTGTGTAATTGTTTTACATGTCTTGCATGTGTAAGTCTCATAACAAAGCATTTTTTGGGAATTAAAGTGCACCTGCTAATCATGTTCCTATTGTGCCAGTCTGTTTAGATCTTTTTGTAGTTCTTGTGAGTCAAACTAATTTTTTATTTCTCTGTAGAGGAAACAGTTATCCGCGAACAGACGGACTGTGGCGTGAATATTGTCAGGTAGATCATCTGAGGTACACCCGAAACAACGTTGGTCCAGGTCGAGTGTTCTCCACCGACAACAACTCCCTGTTCACGACACTTGAGGAAGTTTGAGATCAAGGTGTGTGTATTATTGTGGATGCCATATCTGTTTAATTTATTTAGAAGCCGTTTGTGGGGGACGGTGTCAAATGCTTTTGAGAAGTCCATTATTATCAAGTCCGTCTGGGATTTATTAAAGAATTAGCTAGATCGTGTGTGGTATTTGTTGAGATTCTGTGGAGTGTTTACTGCGAAATCCATATATGCATAGCCGGCCCATAGAAACGTGCAATATTACCGGGCGATAATAAAGGCGGTCATACGGAATCGGACAAACAATTAGGCATTAAACTCAATCCGGAGGTTAACGTCTTATGTTACGCATACTAACAGTTGGGGTTCATAGATACAATGAGAATGTTAATTAATAGTCTAATGAATGCGTTTTGGGATGAATTACTTACATTACTAGTCTCGCTTAATCCGACTCTCGCCTTCGTGAACTCGCCGAGAAGAGAGTCTGGCTTCGATGCAAACCCCTATAGTGGCGCCACTCATAGTCCATGGGCCGAGTTGGGGAAACCCTCCGCCCAGGGAATTTACGCCACAATGTTTTTTAACAAGCTTATAACATACACATTTGAAATTCAGTTGTTTGCCACCTGAAAATTGCCGCAATCATGTATTTTGGGCGGTTTAATACAACCAGTGTCAATAGCAAAGCTTGAAAGTTAGGACGAGGGTAGGGATATAATTAACTTTAAACTTTGATTATATTGACACAACTGTCCGAGTTAAATAAGGCACACACAAAATTAGTTTAGCATCTCGATATTGACGCAGGTATTGGGTGCTGGAGCTTTACGGGAACGCCTACACAAAATGGAGTAGTGACAATGGGTAACAAGGAGACCACGCCTCAGCATATACACTCTCTTCTCGGCGAATTCACGAAGCCGAGCGAGAGTCAGATAAGCGAGACAAATTATCATTGCCACAACTTGATTATCAATTCAAAATGATTAGTGCGGAGTGGTATATGCTAGCTGGGCAAATCGATTGTTGTGAACGTACATTATTTTGTTCCTACACACATTTTCATCGCAAACACAATTGTATGCAACTGAAATTTAGAGATTTGTTGAAAAAAAAATAGGACTTTACCAAATGAAATGACGTTGAATCTGCACAATGCAAGTTGTGGCATTGGTGAAATCGTGACTTACACTACGCCACTTGTGTGGAGTTTGACTCCGTTTGTCCTCAATTATCAATGTGTCAATACAGTCACAGTTTAAAGTTAATTCGAATTGCATCAAATAAACTGATAAAATGTAACTCTCATTTTATGAATTAGCCAAATGCCCGGATGACATCGTAATTAGCTAATTGTGTATGCGCCAAGAATCTGGGTGCATACATAATATAATTTCCGTCACAATAAAAAGTACACATTGCATCCAGGCGATGGTCGAGGCTAATGATGATGATGATATGGCGTGGATCCAAACGCGTACTTTTCATTGTGACGACAATTATGTATATGCAGCCAGATTCTGGGTGCATACATAATTAAATTAACTAGCAAAAATGCTCGTCCCGAGGACGGGATAACTTGGTAGTTCATACGTAACAGTCATGATAGCAATGTTTACCAAATGCCTCAGGCCAATATGCCATCAATACGCTCGAGGTTGTAGACCCAAGGGTACTTGTGTTGGTTGTATAATGGTAGAATATCTTTTTATTGTGTTTTGGCCCTCGGTCTGCGACCTCGAGCCAATACGTGGGTGCGTGCTTTCTACTATAATTAATATAAACCGCCCAGATGGCGCTACGCACCCTCAAACGGTTTACGTGCCGAAGTATTCGCCTCGTGCGTGGTCTCTGCGATTGTTGGAAGCTAACATTTTACGTAATATAAACCGCCATCCTTCGGCGCGCGCGCGCGTGGTTTCTGCGATTGTTGGAAATTAACGTTTTACGTAGCGAACATTTCATTTATCATACCATACCCCTAAGAACCCTTGATATACGGGGTATTTCGAAAAAATATATAATAATTTTATTAAAGTGGCAACTATGGCAGTTGAATTATATAATTGGCACAGTAAAACAACCAATGATATTAAATTAATTAAGGAAAAAATATGACTTAAAATATAACAAATTTAAAAGATGTATGAACATCATGTTTCAAGTTATGTTTGTAAATAAACAAGGTAAATATAAAGGACGTAATCATTAATTAAAACAGGCAATACTATAGTCAAATAAATTATATGGCCAACCACTATTACGTAAAAAGCAACTAATTTATAAATGAAGTCATAATTATTGCCAGTGTCTTAAAGCATATGGTATAAAAGAGTTCTAAAATCTTGCAGTTCTGCAACGCGGCACACAGTAAGTTCTGGTGTTTCAAGTTGTGTACGGAGTTTCCCGGAGGGAGGCAGAATATGGTGTAATTTATGTGTAGATTGTTGCGTGCTTATGAATAGTGTTCTACATAACTTCTCCCTCCGGTCTGACAGCGTTGGTTGATTGGCTGCGGTGATGGCTTCGGTGTACGACTTATCTTGGAAAATGATCCGCATTGCCCGTCTCTGGATGTATTCTATCTGTTTTTTGTTTTGCTTTTTGTTTTTCTGTAAGACCCGTGTGCCACACTTGGCATGCGTACTGCAATACCGATTGGACGATTGAAGTGTATATGTTGATGAGATGGTGAGGGTCAATGCCGGCTCTTTTGAGAAGGATGATGAAATATAGACGTTGCGATGCTTTTGTAGTGATTTCGTCTATATGTGATTGCTACTTCAGATCTCCAGATAGAGTCACACCTAGTAGACGAGTGCTCAAACTTGTTGGATTGGTCTCCCGTCGATGGTTAGCAGTGCGATGTCTGGAGTTGATTTCTTGAAACATATTCGCAGTTCTTTCGTCTTGTCGTAGTTCAGCGCCATTTTGTTACTCGCTGCCCATTGTCCGACTTCGTCTGCTGCTACTTGGAGTGAGCTGTCCATTCCGGAGGATGAAAAAGCTTTACGGGCGTTACGTTTCATTCGTGGGGTCGTAGATTAATCCCTGAAAGTCTAGCACCGGCGGTGCAAGCCGTCTAGGAGGAAAATGTGAACAAACATACAAACATACAAACATACGCTAGCTCGATTATAGTTAGATTAGGCTCTTATCGGGGGTTTGGCTAAATCATTAAATAAGAGTGAACATCACACTGAAAAAAGTTAAATCATGCAAATAAATTGTACAGTGTATAATCTCGATAATGACGTTGTCTGGCTGCTGAGCTTACACAAAATGCAGTGGGTTACAGTCAAGCCATGTTTTTGGAGCTACTTCACGAAGGCAACCGAGAGTCGGATAAACGAGACTAAGCTCTGAAGAGATGTGTGGAATGTCACCGCCACCAGATGGCGGTATGTTTGCATTAATTCATATGTTTTTTAATGAAAATGTGTGTAAATTGTTGTCATTATATTGTATTGTATTGTATTGTATTGCATTGCATTGCATTGCATTGCATTGCATTGCATTGCATTGCATTACATTACATTACATTACATTACATTACATTACATTACATTACATTACATTACATTATATTATATGTGTTTTGGAAAACAATGTTCTGGGCGATCATTTATTTTCATACCTAACCATGAAAACGACCACGTGGAGAAACTAAATATTTCCTCATATGTCTACCAGAATACACATGTCACGTGATAAAAAATTATACTTATTTTCTTATAGCTATCACAATTTACAAAAAGTAAACATGTTTTGTTTTATGCCGAAACTTCGCGTTGCATAAACTTCATTGGAATTCCGCATCTGGATGCAGGCAATCTGCTTATCTTTCAGCTCAAACTCTAAATTTAGACTCTTTTACTCTGTAGATAGCATATGCGAGTCGTAACGACTACATTTGTGTAGGCGCTACCGTGAAACACCGGCAGCCAATCAGCATCATTACAGGGATTCTACACTGCAAATATTTTGTACGATTTAACTTTTCTGCATGACAGTTGTGTCAATAAATCAAAGTTTCAAGTTGATTCGAATTGCATCGCATACATTGATCAAGTTTACTCATATTTGATGAGTTAGCCAAATCGCCGGATGAGAGCCTAATTGTAATAATAATTAAACATTAATTAGGTAATTTCCGTCCGAAGGGAACCTACCCTCTGATTCCAGGCCATGGCGCGTGCGACAGTCGGTGGCGCCACATCCCGGAGCTTGGCTAATCGAGGTTACTGACGTACTGGTTACTGCACAAGTGATCACAACCCGCTGTTGCTAGCCAAAGTACATCTTTGACGTAATTTCTGACCTAAACACGAAAACGACAACCTAGAGCCTCCACGTTACTCTTCATATGTATACTTAGGGCATCATACTTCCACAAAATTTACACACATTTACACAATCTTCTCAAAATGTCCATATCACGTATGTTCATTGCCATCAAATGAAGAATATAATGCATCACTTAAAGAAAACATTAACTGTACTAACTAATCCGATGCAAAAATGCTCGAAAAATCACACCTCACACGTAATCCTCACTTTCCGTTGGCATCTTTGTAGATGTAGGGATCGAATGCCGCAAATCTTCGCGAAAGCTAGTTTGAACAGAAGGAAGACATGTATCTCGATTAACAATTAAAAGAAGTAAAATTGTAATGCATCAGTGATAATTACTGTGGCCACATGATTGGAACAGTGGCGCCACACGGTAGGTAACTAGCTAGTTATGGTGGCGCTACGTCGCGGATCCTAGATAAACGAAGTTAGTGGGGTGTAATCAAAGATATAATATTATTAAGAATAAGATATCCCACTCCCTGGTTTACTGTCCCCGCAACCATGTACAGCGTGCGGACATACTGCAGACGCGGCGATAATAACGAAATCAGGCAAGCAAACTCCTGCTTCGTTATGGCGAAAGTAGGCGAAAAAGACGACCAAAGAAAAGGGACAGGATCGCTTTGTTCGGTGACAGGTTGTTCGGTGACAAGTTGTTCGGTGACAGGTTGTTCAAACAAACACAGAGCCAACCCGGGTCTCTCATTTTTTTATTTTCCGGCAAATTAAGGATTGTGACAAGTAGACTATTATTAAAATAACGTATACGGGTCGGTGACAAAGTTGCTGTTCTATGGAGCGAGTAGACTGTCTGGCCTAGTTGCCGGCTTAACGGCTTCGTACCAAAGATACATTTGTTCGTACTAAGTGTGACAAGTTTTCGTAGCTTCATCCCAGGTTGTCAAAACATTGAACAATTGATGGGTACTGCTGTAGGGCGCCGTCGATGTAAAGGGGAGGGGAATTGTTTTTCCACTTAAGAAACATAAGACGGGGCCAGTCACACCAGTTACCATTGAGCAAAAGCTCTAGTCGACCGTGCAGGTCAACAATGGCGAGACTGATGAGCTTATTCTTATAGTGATGTTTGCTACCTCTTGTTTTGTTTTTGCACCAAATTAAATATTACAACGTTTCATTATTGTACATGTACGAAGTTGTTTTCCATTTCATAATTCAGAATAACATTAAAGAAATCGTAATAATGTTATGCAATTATCTTTCTTCAGACGAAGACCCAAGGCCCAGCTCATCTGCTTCCCAGGCATGTCTAATACGCAAGCAGGCGAACAAGTACAAGAAGAGATGGCTGAGGGAAAGAAGGTTTATCAAAATAAAAGCCCAAAGAAGACACCTTCTAAGGCTAAGTTGTTGCAACTGTTGCATAAATTTAGGCACAACACTAGACGTTATAAAGACCCACATCATCATGTCTGAGATAAAGAAGTAGGGTTTCAAGGCAGGGACAACACTAACAAGGCCCTAGCACTTTCACTCTATCACACGTCATCGAAATGCTATCGGCTTCTCCAAAAAATCTTTAATTTCCCGTCGCCCACAACCCTGCTTAGGACATATTTGATAAATTGTTCAATTACTTCAATAGCTCAAGAACAAAGTCATCGTCACAGATGCGAGGAGCAGTCACTGGGAGTTCCCCCAAGACAGCCTCCAGTGGCTTGAAACAATCAAGTTCACACATGCAAGATTCACATGCAGCGAAGGATGGAAACGGAGCATCAACGCAGTTCTCCTTCTGTGGAAAACTTTGGAAAACGCCAACATCAAGTTCCTGCTGACGGGGAGACTGAATCAATTAAGATGCACTAGATGCAAAACGGGATGCCACAGGCCGTCGTCAGCCGTCGTCAGCCTGACAGCTGTGTTTGGTGAAGAGGAGTAGTCCACATCCATGCCAGACAAAACGTCAGGAATGGTACAGCCAACTAAGCAGCTGGTGGGAGTTGTGGAAGCGTTGGAAAAAAGTATCGGGATATCTTCAGTGGCATGATGCACATGGACAAACTATGTGGGGCGCGATAGCATACCGGTTAGAAGGCCGGACTCTCAATCGAGAGAACCCGGTTTCAAATCCCACTGCGGTCGCCTCGAACCTTTGGCAAGTTTGATCACCCCACGTTGCCACAGTTCACTCAGCTGTATAAATGAGTACCTGGCAATACAGACAGTGGTGGATATGTGAACGAATAGCCTTCGCGCAGCAATTGCAGCGTGGCTGAATACTTCCCAAAGAAGTTGAGATGGCCTTGGAATGAACAGGTCTGCCAGGGGGTGAAGTGTAAAGCGCTTTGAGCAGTCCTATGGACCGGATACCGCGCTATATAAGAACATACCTTTACCTTATGTCCGAGACTTGCAAGCACCTGTCGTACGTGCACAGAAAACGGTATCATACTTAAAATTAAATAATTTTCGTATCTTTGTTCTGTTTAGGCTCATTTTATAATAATACTGCAATCCTAGTTTAATCAAGTCGTAGACATTAATTAACGGGAGAATTAACATGGCCATTTTGTGATCTAGATGTAATCGTAATTATTTGTAGAGGACTTCAGTTGACTCGTATAAAACGTTTATTGAAAATTATTATATTTATTCTGTATCCCAACACAGAATAATATAATATCTAAGCTGTAGCTATTGCGCACTGCGTTCAATGTATATATATATATATATATATATATATATATATATATATATATATATATATATATATATATATATGTGTATGTGTATGTGTATGTGTATGTGTATGTGTATGTGTATGTGTATGTGTATGTGTATGTGTATGTGTATGTGTATGTGTATGTGTATGTGTATGTGTATGTGTATGTGTATGTGTATGTGTATGTGTATGTGTATGTGTATGTGTATGTGTATGTGTATGTATATGTATATGTATATGTATATGTATATGTATATGTATATGTATATGTATATGTATATATATATATATATATATATATATATATATATATATATATATATGCGTAATAAGCTACAGCGTAGATATTATATTATTCTGTGTTGGGATACAGAATAATTATCATAATTTTCGATAAACGTTCTAATGGCGGTATTGTGGCGCCGCTTAATGCTTGTATTATATATATATATATATATATATATATATATATATATATATATATATATGCCTAATGCTTGTATTATATATATATATATATATATATATATATATAATACAATATATATTATATATATATATATATATATATATATGCCTAATGCTTGTATTATATATATATATATATATATATATATATATATATACATATATATATATATATATATATATATATATATATATATATATATATATATATATATATATATATATATATATATATATATATATATATATATATATATATATAATACAAGCATTAGGCGTCGCCACAATACCGCCACTAGAGGCGCCACATGCCTCTGGGACAATGCTATTCAATGGGACCGGCAGGCGAGTGGGATATCTTATTCTTAATATATATTTGGTGTAATGTAATGATTAATTTTTCAGGTGAATGTTTTCTATTGTTCTTCTTTATTTTACAGCTAAATAAAGTCGACATGTCTATATATAATTTTTCTTTAAAAAATTACATATTTGTGAGTTACATAACAATTGTAGTTTGCAAATTGTTCACCAATTATGCATGCAGACAATTTTTCTTATCACCAAAATGCCAGCATTGGCCCACCTACGAAAACATTGATAAGACATTTAGAGCTGCCAGTTGTGCACGTCTGTCATACCGAAATATTAATTAGAGATATTATACTAAACGAATATTCATAATAGTATCTGACACCACCTGGCCCGTGGGCTAGTAGAAGGAAGGGGAAGACCAACATTTAGATGGGGAGAGTGTGAAGAGAGATCCGGAAAAGGCAGGTGTGAACACCAGAAACAGTCAAACTGGGTGAACATGGCAAAGGATTGTTAAATATATGGAGACAAGTCGTCGAGAGGACGGATAATAATTCGCGATTAGGTAATAGGGATTTAGGGGAGAAGAAAACAACCACAAGACTGTCTTCTTGACGAAACATTCAAGACAGGAAAGACTCTTGATGTGTTATTATTTTTATTACTAAAATAACGTTAAAAAGTTCCCGTGTTACGATCATCTTTATACATCACAATGAATAACATCAACGACACTACACAACGTCACGTTGCATACGTATCCCCGTCCGTAACATCGGCATATTTGAGAGGACACGTCTCTGCGGAATAAGTTATTTTCAAACATCACTCAACTTTGGCATTCAAAACTGGTCACATCTCACCCCACACATTCCGTCGAACTCCCTGTGTCTGCGAATCCGACCTTGCTTTAAACTAAACAACGTTAAAGCAAAACGACTTGGCTTCAATGACATGACCCAAACATGTCTCGTCAAAAGTGATAACCAATATATTCTAGAATACAGTTCTGTAATATTGAGCCTGACAACTAGGGCAAGTATTCACACAGTCAACTCTGCTTTACACTACCTGATTTAAAACAATCAACGTCTTTCTATTATAAAAAGGTACCATATAATCAGCATAATTATTTAATATTAGACACAACGCGTTCAACCATATCTTCATTGTATTTTCTTCGTTCATTATTTAGACAGACCATTTCCGCAGTTAGGTTTCTCAAAATAGGTTAGTAAAACCCAGTAATAAAACATCTAACGTCTACCTTCATCCTTTCCATATTGTAGACAAAATAATAGTAATTCAAGTAGTTCAAATACATACTTAAGAATCAACAGGAGGCATGAAATGAAAATGTTTCATTAGAAAGTGGAAGACATCGGTGAAGGCAACATATAACGATGAAGAAATAGTATAGACAACTCACTTGTGTCGAAACCAATACTAGTGTCAGTCTCATTGCTAATCGGGTAAATCAAAACGACACTTCAGTGTGACTGAGATAGTGGTCACAGTATCCGATCAAGATACTATTTCTTGGGGAAAATAACCGCAACAATCAATGCGTACCAGGTAATCAATAAGGTGTTAAGGAAACAGGTAAACTTGTATCGCCGGCAAACGCTTTAACGTCGTTTGTCCCGACTACAATTGTTTACGTTGTTTCGGACAAATATACATAATATTGAAAAGTTGTTAGTGTATACAATGTTAGCACATACATCTACCGGTGCGCACTGAATGCATTGTTTTCGATATGTGAAAAGAATTGTGTATCGCTATGTCACTTATTGCACATCATATCATATCTAAGAAAAACAATGCGATGTTAAACGTGCACCGTGGTGCTTTGGGTAGAGCCTAATACCACAGCACATAAATTATTAGGTGTGGCAGCACCACGAAGCATACAGGTTGCAGAACATCTACGACACGTACAAGTAAATTAACCAGAGTGTAAAGAAATAAACCATGTACATATTACATTCATGTGCTTACAGCCACCATACTTAAATCACTCGTTACTGTTGCTTTGGTCTTACGCCTAAGGTTAAGACATTATGACCACACGCATGCTGAAACAAGTCAGAGTCAATGCCATAATGAATGTCTTGATAAGTGTACCACGCTTGGTGGGGACACTTTATACAACTCTCCGTATTATACGCACAACTAATTTCTCATGTCAACATGAGATTCTATTACGCGACACACAGCGAATTTCTCCTTCACAATAGCTAAGATAACATGCCGCTCCGTAAAGGCGTTAATATTTATTATGTACACAGAAATGCGAGAAAATTAGAGTACATGTACGTTACACTGGCACTAACTAGGTGTCGCTGTGCCGACACAACAGCGACACCTGGCTGACTCTGGTGCAGTGGACGTTAAGTAAAAGTCAATATTTCCCAGTAAAATGCTCGTACGGTCAAACTTTCTCAGTATAATGCATGTACGGTCAAGCTTTCCCACTGACACAGATCAACTGCTTTTAGCGGGCTACAATCATTCATCGCTTGTAAACTTGTATCAAATGTTAAGTCTATGTAGCGTTATATACATTAACTGGCGATAGTGGGAGAAAGGAATAAGTAAATATTAATCCGAAGCCATTCACCAATGATTATATATTTCATAATGTATACAACCACGACATCATTTGCGATCCCAGTGTGAAAACTATGATGTTTGGTATTGGCAGTGTTTCCCATGGGTTGACAACTCGGGTGGATATATTTTTGTTTGCTTAGCTTCTTCACACAAGTAAGCTAAGTTCTGATATATAGCTATCACAATAATGTTACAAAGAACAAAATAGTTCGCCGTTTCCCTCCAAGTCACGTTTTCATAGCGTTGTGTTCGCCATTCGCCAGATGGCAGGACTGGTGTTCGCTTGTTCTCCATGGCATTGTTTACAATACACATTGTCATTGTTTACAATACACATTGTCATTGTTGACAATACACATGTTCGTGTTTTGTGAAAATGAAATCCACAACAGCAGGAATAGCTGTTTCTTTCACCCTCAACCGAGTTGTCAGTAATCCATACAATTGTGACGTAATTTCCAGCGAGACGCCAACTTTCAAACGCAGCCTTCCGTACGTTTGTCACGTTACGTACTTCCGTTGCTACAGACGGCCATTCCGAGGCCTCTCATCCACTGGATATATTCACTGCGGAACTGCCCCCAGTAGGGCAGCGTTTCAGCGACATTGAATCCCGGATTGGTGGGGTCACGCACGAGGGGGGTCGGGGGGTCGAACTCCACGGGGTATTTCTCCGCCAGGTAGTACGTGCTCCATGACAGGCTACAGCGGTAAACAGACGATATGATAATGACGAAATTACAAAACAACACGTGACTGCACACTCTCAAACAATGACATCCATACATGTAAAATAGTTCCATACGAAAACGAACATTATTGTGCTTCTAATCAAATTTCAGCACAAAATACTATGCACAGTTGTGTGCAATTGAAATTGCAAGATATCTTGACAAACATTAGGAATTTGCCAAACGAAATTAAGATGTATAAAATCTGCAAAATCTGAGGCAGGAGTGATCAGTTACATTTGTACGCATGCGCAGAGGTTGGTGCGATGGTATATGCACTTTTTGAAATACTTGTTTTCTTACTCGTAGTTATTAATATATATCAAACACATTTTTGTCCACCGTTGCTATCAATCAATTAAGTCGGTTGTATTTCGGTCCCCGGGTACATGAAAATAATGAGTGTCTGTATATAATATGTGGACAAACGCTTCGTGTAAAATATATTCGTGTAAAATATCTAAAAAAAATAGTTTTACTGAAGGAAATAAAGATAGAGAAACTAAATATTCATGTGAGACGCTTTTAAGGCCCCTCTCTGTCCCTTAGTCAGCTTCAGTCTGAACTGCCCTCTGGCGTCATATGACCTTTGGTGGTGGTTCAGTTCAGACTGACGCCGACGAAGGGAACAAGACTCCGACGGTCTTGACAGCTCCGTCGAGCTAACATTCGAGACTCTGAACGTTACCTACACTCCCTTCAATATGAATCTAACCACGTCCGGTACCAATTTTCATTATAATTGTATTATTGTTTTCTAATCAGGCAACTAAACCAACAGTCTTAGTATAAAACAAGAAACGCGAAGAACACGTCGAGGTGCTTCATGAAAAGACAATCGAATGATTTGATATCAATCTGCATGTATCGTATGATTCAGCTCAGGGATTCTACCTTCGTTAAATGAGACTTACCTTAGTTCTGGCGCCAGGACGTATGATCCCAATTTCTCCAGGACTGGCTTCATTTCGTAACTGAAAGAGCACAACGTGGGACAATAAGCACGACTAATATAAAACCTTAATATGATAATTTAATGACGAATTACGAATAATTTGACATTATTAATTTTCTCTCTGACAATGAGATGAATTTGCGCTGTTGTTACTCGTTATCCGTTAAAATATCCATGAAACATGAGCCATATCTCTTTGTTTTCACTCGCAACATAATAATTATTATACACCTATGGCGGATTTACGGTGATGTTCTACTATTACAACTACAAACTGAGTCTACAGCTACACAAGTACTTACGATTTCGTCTCATCGGCGGCTTTAATCGTTAGCAGTGAGATAAGGGTACTATTCGGTCGGTGTGTAACCTTCCGCCACTGAATGCAGTTCCGCCAGTGCTTCACCACCTTAATGATTTCCTTCACCTGAAAAAAATAGTATATTCGTATTTATACATTTTGGACAATGTCAGGTGTACAAGGTAAACAGCATGGTTGGGCTGGGTTGGGCTGGGCTGGGTTGGGTTGGGTTGGGCTGGGTTGGGTTGAGTTGGGCTGGGTTGGGCTGGGTTTGGTTGCACTGGGTTGGGTTGGGTTGGGTTGGGCTGGGCTGGGCTGGGCTGGGCTGGGCTGGGCTGGGCTGGGTTGGGTTGAGTTGGTTCTGCATATTTGACGTAATCCGATAACACTACTAACAACAGCGGCAGCAAAATACAACAGTTTATCAACAACAACAGCAATAATAACATTTTAGTTATTGTACAATACAGTTTTCTTATTTTGGTGCACCAGAATATTCCTTCTGAAATGTAAGACACGAACTTGGATTCGCCAAAGTGTAAAGACGCTCCATGTTTAACGGTGGTATAACGCACCTCATTTGATTGGTCGGCAATAAATTGCTTCATAAGTCGTGTCGTGGCAAGGGAACACCTGGAACAAGCGAATAATCAAGTCAATGCAGCAGAAACAACTTACACGAGGCGTCTACAAACAGTTCGAGAGCAACAAATGCATTCGTTTTGAGGCTTCCTGTGAACGCTGCCACCAGGATGCACCTGTAATCACAACACAACTCATTCTCCTCTCCCCAATGCGCCAGGCTCTCAGCGTCAAGATTTGGGCTACACAGCCATCTTCGTATTCACCAACTTCATCAACCGTGAGTGCATGAGACATATAGTCATAATCGAAACCGATGGACTACCAAGACGAAGAAGGCAGCAAAAACCCAGTTAGCTTAACGCCACCCACAGACGACTAATTGGAACTGGGGATAGATCATACTTTCGCCATAATGTTGATTGGTTGCAGACATTTGACAAAATACATAGTTCCCAATATGAACTCAGTATATAAGATGTATTCACACTAAATTATTTAACGGACACTCCTGTCCAATTGTATTTATGTTTGCTGCATACATCAGCGTCTTTGTGGTAATGTAGGCCTACGCTACACAAAATTATACTACTCATCATTGACTGTCTTATCAAAGCCAAGTTAAGAATGTTTAGAAACTGTTGTTTGCACAATCCTCGAACAATTTCTATCAACTATAAATGAGAAGAGTGAAAGGAATAGACAAGCGAAGGAGGAAGAGAAGGAGTTGGAGGAGGAGGTTGGTGTGAAAGAGAGGTTTAGAAGGAAGCTGGTTTGAGGAGGAGTCTGTTAAAGTGGGCTGGGCATGCGGATAGCATGGAACAGGAAAGGTCAAGGAAGAGGCGCAGAATGGCGGGTAGAAGAAGAAGAAGAGGACGACTGCGACTGAAATGGGAGAATTACGCGACGGGTTGTGGAAAAAGCAATTAAATGGGATCAATGATGAGGGGGAGGAAAACACGAATCGAGGAACAGTACTGATGTCAGCCTCATCGCAGACTTCTCGGACAAAGAGGAGAGCAACATTTTATTGTATCAAGAAATACATCCGGGTTTTACGTCAAGGGGTCATACGTAAAGGGGTCATACTCACCACCGGCGTCCGCTGCGAGTCGTCTGCTTACAGCTGACGTCATAGATAGCGTTGGCGCCGCCACTCTCGCGAGAGTTCCAGTCGAACGAGAACATTATATCAACGTCGACTCCACCACACGTAAACTGCACGGCATAGGGAGTCGTCGTGAAGTAGGAGCAGTCGGGCAACTGATGGTACGGGTCCGGGTTAGCCGAGGCATTCTGGAAGACGTTGCTGACTGCGTGGAGGAGAGACGGCATCCATCGCTCCTGGCCGTCGCTTGGCACATCTGATGATCATCATCATAATAAAAATAATGTATTCACTCCAATACAAATAAGCTGGTCATTGTAATCGAACACATGTGTGACATTTAAGTTGAAACAATGCATTTGATAGTGTGCCATTTGATAGTGTGCCATTTGATAGTGTGCCATTTGATAGTGTGCCATTTGATAGTGTGCCATTTGATAGTGTGCCATTTGATAGTGTGCCATTTGATAGTGTGCCATTTGATAGTGTGCCATTTGATAGTGTGCCATTTGATAGTGTGCCATTCATCTCCTCGTATCGTATGCTCTAAAGTCTCAATGGCAGAAATAATAAAAGAAAAATAACGTCTCCCGCTCACAAAGGTGCTGTATTAAACAATAATGGTAGTTGCCAGTCAGTAGAATTGTCAGAAGAGACGCTTGCCCACATACAAGTGGAAAACACACAGTGAAATTGAGGATGCCCTTAATTGTCAAGCTAGTGAACCGACATACCAATTTACAGTAAATAAAATTTGGCGCCTGCCCAAAGGTATGCGCCATTGCAATCAATCCCACTAAGCGGGAAAGCTTGATGTTATGAACCACCAAGTAGTTGTGTTAACAAAATACCAGTTCGAATTTCCAATCATTCGAACATAGAGTTCTGCTCTACTTTCTGTTCACATAGTTAACACAAACGTTCGAACCAGGGCTGTCTTGGTTGCCACAGCAACTCTTTGGTATTCATGCCCTGTTAAGGTTAGCTTAGCCGGAAACAATATAGTTTCTTCGTCATCTGAAGACACATCTTTTTAAAATCGTGCTTGCTTCCTTCGCTCCCCAGGGTACCGGTGTCATCCATTTGTTGACAACATTGACACTGTATATTGGTTTCGAGATTGCTTAACCCTTTTGTATTCCTTTCTTTAACCATGTTTCTCCGCGGTTAATACCAACAAATCACGCATAAAACATTATTGGACTCCCCCCGGCACACAGGTCTTGTGGAGCTTGTTGCATTGTCCATCGCACCATCGTCCACTCACCGGGTGTGTAAACAATAAGGTCGACGTCCATCCTACTGCTGGTTGACGTACCGCTGCCCAGAGAACCGAACTCCACAACTTCCGTCACTCGCACGGGTAGTCGTTGCTGAAAAACGATAACGTGACGTGAAATAATATAGATTTTCTTTTTAGTATAACTATAAAAGTGTAATCACTTCTTAAGGAACTGAGTTATGCAACGTAGTTCTTCTTCTGCTCGCCAGATGGTGTGGCAAACAGGTTGTCCCAGTTGTGTTCGGAAGAAAATATATGTTAATCTGTTCTACTAATTTAATGAACATGTTAAGTTAGTAGAACATTGAACAGCAATAGAGACGTGAAACGGTCGTGTCGTGTTGTGTCGTGTCGTGTCGTGTTGCGTTGTGTATGCTGTTCATCCCGTGCCAATGACGCCTGCGGAATGCGGGGATCTCGGTCACCCAATACGGTCTCGTCGTTGACAGTTAGTCTGAAGAACGCACTGGGTTCTCGAAAGCCACCTGTATATTTATCCGCCTTTAATATCAACCATATAATACACAGCTTGTTCTGCGTGTTGCAATAAACACACTTCGTGTGGGATCATTGCTGAATACGCAAAAACTATTACACACAAGAGCCACACAATGTTGCACGTCGATAAACTGGAAACAGATGTTCTATGCATATGGTATCCTAGCGGACAAGCAATGGCTTCAACCGGTCAAAGGCGGTTTTAGGGTCCGCGTGCGTTACACGGTTCGTTGAACTTGTGGCACGCATACATCAGGGCTGGTATGTAACGGTCAGTGCATAGTTAACATCGTTCACGGGTCAGATGTCTGGGGAAATGTATGCCAAGCTCATGTAATGTAATGTATGTAATGTAATGTAATGTAATGTAATGTAATGCATGCCAAGCTCATGTAATGTCAGTACAGTGTAAAGGCGGAAGCGCAAGGGGTAATTATTGAGCACTGATTTGATTTGATAATGTTTTTATACAACAGTTATAAAGAGTGGCATCAATGCAGAGCAAATGTATATTCAGCGAACCACGTGTTTTATTTGGTTAATTCGGAAAAAGCATGCGTATCTTCATATGATAGAATGCATTATCGAGCATAAATATTCCCAAAATATCCCAACAACATAAGCAATGCTGTTTCCCACAGGAATGTTTGTTAATTATCTTACTAAACATATATTCTAACATATTGACCGCCCAACTGAATGAACCCCGTGAACCACAGTTTCTAACATAGCAATGTCGCCCTTGCCGTGCACTCGCGAATAGCTATCGACAATCATTTTCAATACATGTGAATAAAGTGTATCGGGGTGAGACGGTCACGGGTGACGCGACGGGCATATCGCTAAAAACCGAAAAAGTACGATACCTCCGTGTTCTATTAAAATACATTTGGGCGATGAAAACGTTAGAATAGATAAAGTGTGTTCTATGTAACACGATCAGAGTTTTGTACCTTTATCATATCGTGTGTCGTTGTGATAATTACAGTACAGTATTTCCTGAATATAACTGTGATTTAAAAAGAATTTTTTTTTTAAAGGTCAAGTTAATCAGAATCCTCCAGAACACAACACGCATCAGGCGCTTCTTTAACATAAAAGTCAGTGGTTCAAATGATATAATGTTTTCTTCCATAATCAAAGCCAACAGATGCAACAAAGTCCCCATCTACTTTCATTTATTGTCAATGCAAAAAAAAGCAAAGTGTTTTTGACCATTGTGTGGACCCGACTCCACAACGCCACACCGTGAGTCTGTCGTAGCGGTCTGGCTGGTTGACAGGCGACTTTGTCTATGTGACACAGTGTGCAGTATGGATCATTAATATCATTTAATGTGACACAAGGAGTGAAGAGGGACCGTGTCCAAATGCAAGCACATATCAAGAAAGGCTAGACGTGAGGTGTAAACGAAAGAAAGTGTAAACGCGAGGTGTAAAGTAAACGTGAGGTGTAAATGTAAACGTGGTGTGTAAAGGTAAACGTGAGGTGTAAAGGTAAACGTGAGGTGTAAAGGTAAACGTGAGGTGTAAAGGTAAACGTGAGGTGTAAAGGTAAACGTGAGGTTGGCGCACCCCAAATGTTTAAGCTACATTCTGTGACATGAGTGGCTCTGATGAAATCGAAATTGTCCATGTTACGCACGTGAAAATATCAAGGTTAATTGACGCCGCAATCATATCGGTAGCTTTGTATGTACAATGGAAATAGATGCAAAATGTTAAGTAAATAAAATGCATGCATTTTCAAATAAGTAATTTCCGTGAAAACATCGACACAACTAATGCTTAAACTATCAAATTACTTGACAAATAAGACCGCATTATGGAATCGTTTCACTGCACCCTGTGTTCGATAAGACATGTTGAATGCGTGCGTAATAACGTAAAAAGCGTACCTTTAGAAACTTGGCGAGCGTGTTGACGATGTCTCTCTGTTTCGCCATGTCGACGGGACTGGAGCGGGCCTCGAGCAGAAGAGAGGTCTCGTCACTCATGGCGACGCCGCTCTCGGTCGAGACGTCCTCACGAGTGCCGTGGAAGCTGTCCCGGCTCGTCGTGTAGAACGTCTCGTCGCCGCTGCTCCTCTGTGCGCACTGTTGCATGGCGGCGATGTGGCGTAGGACGTCCGAGAAGAAGTGACGGCCTCCGCTGTCGTCGTCGTCGGTCACCATGTCCTAGGAACATACAGCAAGTCACTGGTATATACAATGTTCCCTGGAAGCAATGGTGGCAAAACAAATACTATCACGTGTTGCTCTCCTCTCTGTCTCTGAAGTCCGGGATGATATTGGTTCTATGTCCGTCTCCTCCCATCACTGATCCGGTTTCAGTACCGCCCCACCACCCATCTCCTCCTGCCTTGTTTCTCGCTCTCGTTCTCCCCTCGCAATCCTGTCAAATCTCTCTTCACACAGTCCTCCCATCCCAGACCCTGTCTTCCTCTTCTCGTTCTACCTTCCACCGTGAGCTCGCACATTGAGGGGAAAGATGGACGGGGAAGGAGCCAATGTCGGGCATGATATGGAGTGGAAATACATTAATGACGGACGAATAGCTACCTTTCTGAGTCCCGAGACTCTGGCGGGTAGCTGAGTCCCGAGACTCTGGCGGGTAGCCGAGACTACGACTGGAGTTGTAAGAAATCGTGATGCAACTATAGCAGAGCTAAGGATTTATATATAACAACTATCAAGCTTGATGTGTGTCATTTGTAAATGACGCTTACAGTTTCGCTCATGCTGTCGTAGGATTTCTGCGTCGAGAATTTCCCATTCGTTGAAGCTTCTGGTGATGTTATTCGACTCTCATTGGGTGATTCAATGCAGAGGCCCGACAACGAGGCTCTCGATGCCGCCATGTCCCTCATGTCCTCCAGGTTGCGCTGCTGTTGCAGCAAGACGGATCTGCAATAACGACCATCATAAGTTTCGGAAACATATCACAAGCTTAGTCCGCACAGGTTGGTCCAGTACATGTGTAAACAATTATGTAACATATTACATAGCCCATGCCTCAACAGTATGTGGTTGCTGGAAAATGTAAACTAAAATTACAATGGAAATAGATAACTGGCTTGCGAGCGCAAATTTTAGCTCATATCACCTACTGTACAATAGAAGTGTTATTGCAGTCCAAAACGAGATTTTCAAACTGTTTTGTTTAAGAGGATTCTCCTAACATTGGGAGTCCTCACAGTGTGGGCCATTGCGTCACTCTTTAGCATTACAGTCGCCTCCGGGTGTAAGAAGCGTTAAATGGAACAACTGTGAAATCCCGTGTTGGCCTGCGCTGTGTCGTGTACCGTGGCTATAAGGAACATTGGATATATGGAAAAGTTTGCCCATGTCCCATCACGTTCACTGTGGCGAGAGTCGAATGTAGTTGGACCGTCACACGCTGGACTACTGTCTTTAATTACGCGACAGCAATTTACATTTATTTTGTAACTATACATTTGGCCTAGAAGTGCTGATAGCTTTTATATGATTGATTTGAATGGAAAGGCTTGGGAAAAGAAATATTAAAAAGACTACAATGGAAGATTGAAAAATAAGAAGGGCCATCATAGTTCGAGGAACTCACTCGACATAAGCAAGTAAGCAAAAGGACTTACCTAGCTTGAAGGAGGTGTTGGCCTTGGAAGTCAAACGGCGGGATCGATCGCATCCCGTGAGGTACCGTCTGGAGCGACAACATGTTCACCCTCACAAGGATCTCGCCAGACTTGCTCATGTACGGGTTTCCTCGCTGCTCGATCTACACAACACAGTCAAGTTGTCGATCAGTCCTGTGGGTATCTGCATAGCACTGTGTTCAGTGCGTTGTACGTGGCCATGTTATAACGCAAAGGGGGAGACCAAAGCGGGGGGGGGCAAGCATCCATTAGCTTACCATGCTAGCATGTAGTGGCGCAGCAGGTCACACACGAAACAAACCTAAACATTAAAACAAAGGGGGTCCACGGCCCAATGCCCACCCCCTAAATACGCCATTGGGTTGCATCCATGAAACAAACTTGTGTTTAAATGGTAGGCGAGATATTAGTATGATACCTTTCCATTGTAAGTGTACTGTATTGTACTGTATTGTGCTGTATTGTACTGTAATGGTTTTTGAAAATGCAGCAGTGATGTTGTCAATGCACTAAGCCATCTCGTTGTACGTATTGGTAAACTATGAATATGATTAAACCTGGTGCATCTAGTCAAGTGTAGCGTGAATACAATGTAGCGTGAATAAGATGTAGCGTGAATACAATGTAGCGTGAATAAGATGTAGCGTGAATACAATGTAGCTTGAATAAGATGTAGCGTGAATAAGATGTAGCGTGAATTCAATGTAGCGTGAATAAGATCACACACGACATGCACGCTCATCACACACGACATGCACGCTCATCACACACGACATGCACGTTCATCATACACGACATGCACGCTCATCACACACGACATGCACGTTCATCATACACGACATCACACACGACATGCACGCTCATCATACACGACATGCACGCTCATCACACACGACATGCACGCTCATCACACACGACATGCACGCTCATCACACACGACATGCACGCTCATCACACACGACATGCACGCTCATCACACACGACATGCACGCTCATCACACACGACATGCACGCTCATCACACACGACATGCACGCTCATCACACACGGCATGCACGCTCATCACACACGACATGCACGCTCATCACACACGACATGCACGCTCATCACACACGACATGCACGCTCATCACACACGACATGCACGCTCATCACACACGCTTTGTGTTATGTAACGACAGCGGAAACAGGTAACGTAGAAGGGTGTAGACAAACAAGATATTAAGATAAGACACGCCCTTCGGATACAAACATCACTACACGACAGACAGTTGAACCAGCCACGGAAAGGAAACTCTAAAAGGAAACTCTAGTAGATCAAAGAATAGCTTCATGAGATCAGGAAATGAGGCAGTTTGCTACAACCTAGACAACAATTAAGAAATCAGCCTAAGACAAGGGCTGTATAGTTGTGTGCGTTCCCCGGTACTGCCGTCTGTCACCGGCTGCGTGATGAAATGCTGCACACGAGACTTATGCACACGAGTATTATCGACTGTCACGTATTACGAATTTAAAGCACGCCACCAAACACCGATGCAGTCACTGCGTATATAAGATACATCCTCCGGTATGTCATAACATTTGCCATCGCAATAAAGAAATACATAAAAGTGTGGATACCTGTGATATATGTGGTCATAAACCATGTCCACACCTGGCAACAACTGACGGCGAATTAAACAACACGTGGTGTTAATTTGTCGAAAATGCATTCGAGGTAAAACTGCCTCCGGGAACATAAAGCTAGTGTACGCCGGGAATAAGTTGTTTCGTATCTTGTTTTAACGGCGCGTCGCGCCTCTCAATATAGCACTGAATGCGATTGTGCTTCTTATACATATATATATATATATATATATATATATATATATATATATATATATATATATATATATATATATATATATATATATATATATATATATATATATATATATATATATATATATATATATATATATATATATATATATATATATATATATGTATATAGTATATATATGTATATAGTATATATACATATATGTATAGTATACATACAGCTTATGCCCGGCGCACACTAGCTTGATGTTCCCGGAGGCAGTTTTACCTCAAGGCATTTTCGATCAATTAACACGACGTGTTGCGTAACTTGCTGTCAGTTGTTGCCAGACGTGAACATGGTTTATGATATATACGTTATATATATATATATATGTATATATATATATATATATATAGAGAGAGAGAGAGAGATATATATATATATATATATAATATATATATATATAATTATATATATATATATATATATATATATATATATATATATATATATCATTGTACAGGGTCAAGCCACGATTGTACATATATATACGATTGTTTATATATATATATATTATATATATATATATATATATATATATATATAA